>CAXITT010000014.1:974180-984518 GCA_964033795.1 Lymnaea stagnalis | reverse complement strand
TTTCGACTTAGTTCGGTTTAACGGGAAGCAGTGTTGCTATCACTAACGACGCGGGAGACAGAAAAAAAAAAAAACAGTGTGAAGAAATATTAAAAACCACAACAACAATAATAAAAAAAAAATTCGATTTTTAGCCACTCAAAGAACGCAGAAAATTCAGTCGTGATAGCAAATATTTTTATATACAGCACAAGCTCCAAATATAGCAGCCAACCAAAGTCTTTGATTCAACAATAACAAAATGTTATTTTAATAACTGCGACATTTCATCGTTGATTTAACGCTGAGATATAATTCATATTTTTAACATTCCCAGTGATTACGCCGTTGGGCGAGCGCGCGCTGCTAATTTTAGACCATGAAAAATCCATATCCACGGTTGGAAATCACCAAAAAAATGACGCTTTTGCCAGCAGTATCATGTCTTCTGGGATAATTATAGTAACCGTTGTCTTGAAAGATAGAGTGATTACCTTGTTTTCTCAAGACAGGATAACTTCCCCGACGTTCGCGTAAACATTTTTGTACAATTCTTTCACAATTCGACATTTCGAGATATTCCCGTCGGAGTTTGGACTCGTACATCGAGAACCATTGCCCAGGTCAGTATCATGTGGGGATGGGGGTGAGAGAGGGGAACTGAGTCAAAGAATCCTCGACATGGGCGGACTGAGGTGGATCAGCACCCCCATGCCCACTTGTCATATTTTGAAGAACATGAAAATGGTACAATGAAAAATGTCCGTTCGAGTTATTAAAATTGAGGAAACCGTTGAACAGAAGTTGTGGAAATGGCGTTTTTTTTTTTGGGGGGGGGGGCAGTGCAGCACCCTCCCCCCCCGTAGATAATTTAACATAGCGAGGTTATCATCAAACAACAATCTTAAATCTGTATCCTGTTTTCATTGGTTTGGGTAAATGCTACATTAGAAATACCTTTTCTTTTTTCAAATACGCCTTGCCTGCCCACCACCAAAAACATCCAAATACACCTTGCCTGGCCCACACCATAAACTTATCCAAATACGCCTTGCCTGGCCCCCACCAAAAACATCCAAATACACCTTGCCTGGCCCACACCATAAACTTATCCAAATACGCCTTGCCTGACCCCCACTAAAAACTTATCCAAATACGCCTTGCCTGGCCCCCACAAAAAAACTTATCCAAATACGCCTTGCCTGGCCCCCACCAAAAAATTATCATAATACGACTAGCCTGCCCCCACCATTTTTTTTTTACCGTGCAACCAAAAGACAATGGTTGGGAAAACCATCGGTTGGAATAGTTCAAACCATTCGTTTGTCTTTCACAACAAGTCACTCTATTTCTAGTGCGTAGTTTACACAACAAGTCACTCTATATCTAGTCCGTAGATTACACAAGTCACTTTATCTCTAGTGCGTAGATTACACAAGTAACTCTATCTCTAGTGCGTATATTACACAAGCACTCTATCTCTAGTGCGTAGATTACACAAGTCTGTCTATAACTAGTGCTTAGATCACACAAGTCACTCTATCTCTAGTGCGTAGATTACATTTTTTCTCCCTCTTCATAGAATGCCTCCATGGGAAAAGGTCTCACGTTGTCTAGGGTCAGATATCAGGCTGTCTATGGTTACTCATTGAAATTAAAGATAATATAAAAAAATAAAATGTAAAAGTTAAAAAAAAAAAATCAACATCGGTAGAAATTTAAAAAAATAAAAAAATTAGGATAATGTTCAACACACGGTTGCACTGGTCTTAACCGTCCTCAGGTCTAAACGCTTTGAAATGCCACGGAAACTGTTAACACAGCTGTTAACAGGGGAATCCAATCTAACATTCCCAACGACACATGTGTGTACTGCATCAAGTTCTAACTACGTGGCATTTGAACTACACGAAACAAACAAAGCAAACAAACAAACAAACCAAGCAACAAACAAACAAACCAAGCAACAAACAAACAAACCAACAAAACAAAAAACAAACAGACAATCCAACAAACCAAAAAAAAACAACAAACAAACAAACCAACAAACCAAAAAAACAAACAAACAAACAAACAGAAAAAAAACAAACAAACCATAAAACAAACAAACAAACAAACCAACAAACAAAAAAAAACAAAAAAAAAACAACAAACAAACAAACAAACAAGCCAAAAAACAAACAAACAAACAAACAAAGAGCGCACACACACTTGAGACATTTGCATTCCCCACCTCCACTCCACAACACGCGTACACACGCATGCACACACACCTCCGACACAACTCCACACAACTCCAACGCAACTCCGACACAAAACTCCATCACAACTCTGATATGAATTTCATACAAACGTTTTTTGAAAATCCACCTGTCTTGAAAGCTAGCCCATAATTCATAATAGCAAAAAATAATTTGTTTCTATGAGTTAACTTACACAAATCTTAACTTAGCATTACGGCTACATTTGATTAAAAACAACTTTTTATTTAAATGTAACATTAGCTCGGATCTGAAAATACTCCACTAACATAAAAAATAACCACAAAAAAAAAAATAAAAAAAAAAATAATAAAATTATCAAAAAAAACAAAAAAAAAAAAAAAAATTTAAAAAAAGAAGAACATTCAAAGAAAAGTAAAACAACTTTTTATTTAAATGTAACATTAGCTCGGATCTGAAAATACTCCACTAACATAAAAAATAACCACAAAAAAAAAAAATAAAAAAAAAAATAATAAAATTATCAAAGTAATCAACACACAAAAATATATTTTAAAAAATGATGAACTTTCAAGGTAAAGTTACATTCCACTACAAGACTGACGACATCAGCAAACACATTCCCAGCTATTGCTCTACCCAAAGATACAAACAAACAATAGAAAATTGCAACACATAAATAAATACATTTAAATCATGCCGTTTCTGCTAACAAATAAATTTCATTGCAAAAACCACCAAGACTCCGAAGTAAGAACCAACTAAGAGACAAGCCAACGCTGTGGTTCATCTCTCCCCCCCCCCCACAGCATCTGCTCGTCAACTAGCAACCAAGAGACAAGCCAACGCTGTGGTTCATCTCCCCCACAGCATCTGCTCGTCAACTCAGCTTATCAAATAAACTCATAGAAATAACAGAAGCCATATATTCTTTGAATCATGAATGAGATCCACAATATTATTTAATCTAATTTAAAATATTTATAGCATATTCTCAGTGTGAAACCTCGCCGTGGTTGGTGTTGTTTAACAAACCCCCCCCCCACCCCCCAAAAAACCCCAAACCATGCCCTCATCCTATAAGATTTATGTTTGATCATTTTCCCTTGTTTCTTCCCTTGTTTCTTCCCTTTCTTCATCTATTGTTTTTCTTCATTTGACCTCCTTCAAAAGGTTGCTTTCATTTAGGTCAACACTCGGGGAAACGATTGCATTTATGGAACTTCGTCATCAAAGTCCCGGTCAAGTAGTGACCGTGCCCACAACAACATAGTATTGACATGGTTCATTTGATTATTCATGTAGCTCGACTGGCGTTTGCGCTACGGACTGCTCGTTAGCGTCACGTTTTCGCAGTTGCGGAATTTGTTGCGCTGCTTCCCGTGTGTTCGTTTATATGGCTTCATGTAACCTAAGCAAAACACATACACAATAATATATATTTAATAAACGGTGCGTGCAAGAACTGAGAAAACAGGCAGGGGCGGAGACCTGGATGGGTTTGGTGGGAGACGGGAGCAGGCAGCGTTGGTCCTCGTACCTCCGGGACTGGAGCAGAAGGAGCGAGTCCAAGAAATCTGGACCCTGCGTTATGATGGGAAGAGTTAAGTTGAAGTTTTGGAAGAGCTAAGTTGAAGTTTTGGAAGAGCTAAGTTGAAGTTTTGTTACTAGAGCGCCGTCGCGTCTATGTAGGTCATACAACGTGACAAGAAAGTAGGTCATATATATATCGTCCCAAGAAAGGTCTAAAAGCATCACAAAAAGGTCTATATGCGTCACAAGACGCGGGTAATGTCGCGTCTCAAGACATTATATCATGTGGCGTCACTAGGATGCATACAAATGATCTCGCAAGAAAGTTTAATGGCGTCACAAGCAAGGAGGTCATATGGTGTCACGAAGAAAAATAGGCCATGTGGCGTCACACGAAATTTGATAACAGAAAGTAGGTTAATGTCATCAAAAGGAAGTACGTCATACGATGAAAACAATGAAGTAGGTCATTGAAGTGTTAAAGAAATGTAAGTAATGTACAATGAATCATTTGTAAGGTGTCGTGTGTCGTAGGCCGAACATTGTGGATTAAGTGGCATTTAACATAACGCAATGAGATAAGAAATAAAAATATGTAAGTTTTGAGCCAATACGTAACATTGTGTTAAGTGTAACATGTCACAGGTTGTCCTGACAGACGGTGGCCTGGACAACGTTCACGCATGAATGTGACAGAACACTATAGCACACACATGACATAATAAAATAACAGAGTACATATAAAAGAAATGAATACTGAAGAAACGTTAAAAAAATAATAAATGAAAATTTAAAATAAATAATTGCAGATGATACTAGAGTACCACAGTTGTAGGTGGTGCAACCGGAGTAATAGGTTTGGTCAAAAGTGAGTGTTTGCATTAGACGTGCAGTGTCCTGTGTGAGATCAGTGTCCTGTGTGAGATCAGTGTCATGTGTGAGATCTGTGACCTGTGTGAGATCTGTGTCCTGTGTGAGATCTGTGACCTGTGTGAGATCTGTGTCCTGTGTGAGATCTCTCACCTGTGAGAGATTTGTGTCCTGTGTGAGATCTCTCACCTGTGAGAGATTTGCGTCCTGTGTGAGATTTGTGAACTATGAGATATTTGTGTCCTATGTGAGATGTGTCCTGTTTGAGATCTGTGTCCCATTTGAGATCTGTGTTCGGTGCAAGATCTTTTTCCATTTTCATGAGTATATATCAGGGGGTTCTCAACCTTCCTAACCCACAGGTTGAGAACCGCTGATATAGATGATATTTATGCAAATCTAAAGGCGTGGGAGGAGACGGTGTGGCAATATTTGTAAGAAGTACATTGGAAGCATTAGTACACCTGGTGGGTACTTCAACAAGTACATTGGAAGCATTAGTACACCCGGTGGGTACTTCAACAAGTACATTGGAAGCATTAGTACACCTGGTGGGTACTTCAACAAGTACATTGGAAGCATTAGTACACCTGGTGGGTACTTCAGCGTGACAACATTCAATAGACAAGGGCTGGGGTTGGTGGGGTGAGGGGGGGTCATCTAATAGAGAAAGACAGTATCTATATTCAAGCGAGGTTGATCTTTATTCAAATAAGTCAATTCTTGATTTCTTTTGTAAAGGTTTGCCATATTCGAGAGAGGTTTTGGTTATAGCTTTTAAAAATGTTATACAGAAGACTACTCTAATTTAATAGGCTGATTAAGACATGTAAAAATAAAAAATTAAAAGGAATAGGTTCTATAAAATCAACAAATGTCCCTATCTCCTTCCATTTATGCACGACGTTCATCTGACAACACAATAAACCAAATGTCCACACGACATGAGAGCGCTGATACGACATTCAGTTTTTTTTTTACCGTTGACATGGGTGAAAAGTGACACGAATCTTCGCTGTCCGACTCGAAAGATTCGTCCGTGTCTAGGTCCAGTTTGCCGGCCGAACAGACGAACATCCTCTTGAAGGTCGGCGTCCGGCACGCCAGCGAGTACATGTTGAGGAGATCCGGTTTAGGACGCATTTTCCCGCTAGATTTACACTTCCGGTTCCAGGGGACGTTAGCAATGTTTGCAGTAAAGTCCAAAGAGAAATCCCCCCAGGTGAACACCGAATGACAACGAGGCCAGAATTCGATCAGTTCGGGGCATGTATCAACATTTTGAAAACAAGTGGTTTATGTTTATTTCTTCTTCTTCTTTTCTTAATGTTCCTATAAAACGTGCACTTTGTTTAATAATTAGCAGCACGATAACTTTTGTCTCCTAAAGAAAAGAGGGTTTGGGGGGGGGGGCAAACAGTTGTAAATCACATTTGATTGACGAATATAATAAAGGCACGTGGTCAAAGACGAAATTAGTTAAAACATTATTTCCCTACTGCACTGATACGCACACATCCAGTGGCTCGAAACTTATAAAACCAAAACAAAAAAAAACTTCCTCTGTTCACTGCCACTGACTTAAGGGTATGGCTAAAATACCACGACTTCCTCTGTTCACTGCCACTGACTTAAGGATATGGCTAAAATACCACGACTTCCTCTGTTCACTGCCACTGACTTAAGGATATGGCTAAAATACCACGACTTCCTCTGTTCACTGCCACTGACTTAAGGATATGGCTAAAATACCACGACTTCCTCTGTTCACTGCCACTGACTTAAGGATATGGCTAAAATACCACGACTTCCTCTGTTCACTGCCACTGACTTAAGGATATGGCTAAAATACCACGACTTCCTCTGTTCACTGCCACTGACTTAAGGATATGGCTAAAATACCACGACTTCCTCTGTTCACTGCCATTAAACTTGAACTTATCGCTTAAAATTGAACGTCTGCTATCATTGGTATCAAACTTATCCGTCAGTATCGAACTTATCCCCCAGTATCGAACTTGTACCTCTAATCGGTTTAGAGCGTGTAACTGGTATCTAAAAGTATCTACCCACGTATCGAAGCTGCACCGACCGACGAAGTCACGATCTCCAACGCTCTTCTTGTTTACATCCATTAACCGGATGTTGTCGATTAAATGTTCTTTAAAATGCTCCTGGCTGGCCTGCCGCCTGCTGGCAGTTATGAAGGGCGAGCACTCTACTGGATCCGATGTTCTTTTGTTGGTGAATGGTGGGTCGTTAAAAAGGTCACATCACGTGGGCTGTTGACTGTTCTCTAAACGCGTCATTATTGGGGGCGCAAGGTTTTTCGTTTTCTAGTGTTGAAACAAAAGTGCAGAGAAAAAACAAGAACTTTGTTTTGTTCTTATCTTTTTCTTTCTACGTCAGTTCAGACATAACAATGATGAATTTGGCAATGTTCTTTGATTAACAGTATAAACTAAATGGCGCCCAGGGCGAACTACCAAAAGTGCCCCCCCCCCAAACACACACATCATTTATATAATGTTATATGCAACCCCAAAACTGCCAACCAGGGACAGTCAGCCTCTTCGCACACCCTTAGGTTCGCCACTGCTTTAACAACTCCTGGTGCACTGCAAGGTGCACTGCTAGGTGCACTACTTCGAATGTATTATTGTAAGGTACACTCGACCGCAAAACCCCCTTCCTCAAAACCATGCTCGACTTTTTCCAGATGTCATTTCCGGTTTTGCGTCTAAAATAGTCAACAACAAAAAATTAAAAAATTTAAAAAATCGTACAGGAAAATAAACGCCACAATCACGTCGTGTAACACCCCCCCCCCCACCACAAAAAAAAAAAAAAAAAAAAAAAAAAAAAAAAAAAAAAAAAAAAAAAAAAAAAAAAAAAACAAAAAAAAAATAACCCCCCCCCCCCACAAAAAAAAAAAAAAAAAAAAAAAAAACAAAAAAAAAAAAAACAAGTTATATCAAGGGAAAAAACTCTGATGCCAACTTCTGCGTCACACGCAGCAAAACAGCAGAGAAAATAACAACAAAACAGTACAGAACATGGCAATCAAAACAGCTCAGAAAATGACATGACAACTGCTAAACTTGACACCATTTTGTTTCCCAATCGACTGAACGAGAGACTTCAATCCCTGTACAAACACCTAAACCATTTGTTTACACGTGTCTTGCGTGGTTAAAAGAAACAAAATTTCCCCAGAAACATAACACTAGTATTATCCTGGACATGTTATAAAACGGATGAATGCTGGGAGATTACTAAAGATTACATTCATGAACGATCACTTGTTTTTCTGTGAAGATTCCGTTCAACAGTGGTGTGCGTAGAACTTACGTGGGGCTGAATGGCGCAGCGACTAAATGCCGCCCGGAGCAAAGTCACCACATCGCGGCAGTACGTGTCAATGTTACGTCAGAGACGCCACTGGAGGTGTGTGTTGTGTTTGCCAAGCAATATTTATTACTTCGTGTATATTAATTTCGCTTTTATTCGTGTGTTTCTGGCAAAATCTTCCGACGACTGACATAATCGTATCGAGCTGAGACTCATATTTTTTTTTCCTCCATCGTTTTGCCATGTATTCAAGGAAATATCTTCAGGTACATTGCAGTGTTTTGATTATGGAATTAAAGTTGTTCATATTAGTACGAAGTTTGCGTACAATATCACTGTGTTATCAGACCGTTCCGTGTTTAGCAACCATCCCGACCGCCAGGTACTGAGTACCCGTGATTCCATCACTCGGTGTGCACACGAGCTGGGAGTTGAACTCGAGGCCGTCGCCAGACTAGTCTTGCTTCTCATTCTCCGTCCGGCATTATCTGAGCATTTGATGTCACTGGGTTGGAGGCTACTGAAATCAGCTATCCGCCATCTAGGTCATTTGGGTTTGAGGTTAACGAACTGATCTTTCCACCATAACGGCCATTTGGGTTGGAGGTCATTCCACCATCACGGTCATTAGGGTTGGGGGTTCATGAAATGACATTTCCACCATCTCATTTATAGCCCTGAGGTAAAACAAAATGAAGCAAACAAACCCCATATACTTGTGATCGATATTTCCAGCTCGGTATCGGCATCGCCCAGGGCACTGCGATCAAATATCAACGTGACCTTCTGCTAGGACATAATCGCGATCCCGATTCAATCTAGAATGAAAGTAATCGACCCCTCTCCCCGATATCAAGACGTTTGCGCGCTAAAATCTAAAGTAGATTCTCTGCTATTGTTGTATACAGTCGACTTGTGACTAACGATCTATTTGTTAAATTTAAGATCGATCTTTTCAAAGATTAAAAACTGCCATTTTATTATAAAAAAATAATTAATTAAACTCCCTTAATTTAACTACGATACCTTGAGTAGTTTAGACCAAATTTAACTACGACACCGTGAGTAGCTGAAACATAATTTAACTACGACACCGTGAGTAGATGAAACCTAATTTAACTACGATAATTTGAGTAGCTGAGACCTAATTTAACTACGATACTTTGAGTAGCTGAGACCTAATCTAACTACGATACCATGGGCAGACATCGACATGAAAACTTGAAAGACAGTTGAGATACCAGATGTCCATTAACATTTGAAATGTATTATGGTGGTTAAAACTATAGATCACATTAAAATACGATACCATGGGTAGTTAACACAAAATTTTACTACGATACCATGGGTAGTACTACGATACCATGGGTATTCAAGACAAGATTTTACTACGATACCATGGGTAGTTAAGACAAAATGTTACTACGATACCATGGATAGTAATGAAAAAATGTTACTACGATACCATTGGGTATTCAAGACAAGATTTTACTACGATACCATGGGCAGTCAAGACACAATGTTACTACGATATCATGGGTACCTAGGACAGTTCTTGTAAAAAAAGTAGTTGAAAGTCTGAAGAGTAAAGAAAACACAAATCAAGACCAACTGTCCAAACGACAAGAATTATATATCTTCTTTAAACACTTACAACATATGCCTCAAATTCCGTATCCACAAACTTTACCTACATCCACTACCTAAATTTCATATCCATTTACTGCACTTATAACCTTAAAGCTATATAAAAAATCCATATCTACAAACTGTATCTATATCCACTACCTACATCTATATCCACTACCTACATCTATATCCAATACCTACACTTAATATCCTCTATCTCAACTGATAACTACTATTTACACTTATATCCACAATCTACACTGTGTATCCACTACATAAACGTCATATCCTTTATCTACACATCAAATCAACTACCTTGACTTGATATCCACAAATCACCTATACCCATTACTGCCAGATCACATGAAAATGTTCACCTGAAATCGTGCACAAAATTTGCCAAAACTGGGCACATGCCTCCCAGGTGAACTGTCCGACAGAAACACAAAGCACTGGAGTGTCCACTAACGATGTCAAAGTCTCACTCTCTCTCACTCCAGCATATGTATGTTCACACCGCGATGACACAACCCTCCGACAGCAGTCAATGGAGGCGCTCACACGGTGGTAATCCTGGCGATGCTCGACAATGTCGGGTGGCGCCCGTGTGGTGGGCACTGAGCGCTGACTGCAACATCGCGTACAATTGAATTTTACTGGTGGCCAGGCACGGTCGTAACAATGTACTCGCGGATCTGGATCAGCTCGGGGGTGGGGGGGGGGGGGGGGGGTTGGGGGAGAAGGTAAAAGGATT
>CAXITT010000014.1:942040-967742 GCA_964033795.1 Lymnaea stagnalis | reverse complement strand
GGGGTGGCGGGGTTCTTCGGGGGGGGGGGGGGGCAGTTTCCTGGCTTGCGCTAAATTAATTAATATATTTAGGTTGAACTCCTGACACACTATATATGTAAGCATTTAAAATGATAAACAATGAAATAAATTGTAATTTAAGATGCTTTTGGCCTGAGCGCAGATTATAACAGTAGGTAAAAGTTAGTCTGACATCGGTGTAAATTAGTCCGACATCGGTGTAAATTAGTCCGACATCGGTGTAAGCTAGTCTGACATCGGTGTAAGCTAGTCTGACATCGGGGTAAGCTAGTCTGACATCGGTGTAAGCTAGTCTGACATCGGGGTAAGCTAGTCTGACATCGGTGTAAGCTAGTCTGACATCGGTGTAAGTTAGTCTAAGCTATTCTGACATCGGTGTAAGCTATTCTGACATCGGTGTAAGTTAGTCTGACATCGGTGTAAGTTAGTCTGACATCGGTGGGTGTTTATTAAAAACAACAACTAGAATCATTATTAAAGTAAGCCTTGACGACAAAAATTATTCCAAACGCTGGTGTTTCGCAAGGGCACGTTGTCGATGTGTCGCAACATTTTGAGATATATGTATCCAAAAACAGAAAGATAAAATGTCGACTTTCTATCCAGAAATTAGATGGAAATAATGCATTGCATATCTTGGTATACAGTAGAACGTCGACGATCTGAAATAATTGGTACCGGAGGTGGGACTACTTTTCGGATAACCGAACACCACCCACAGAAAGATGGCGCTAATGAGTTAAGAATATAGAACACAAAGACTAAAGCTGATCTAATCTAATGTGACCTAATCTAATCTAATATCTAATCTAATGTGACCTAATCTAATCTAATCTAATGTGACCTAATCTAATCTAATGTGATCTAATCTAATGTGACCTAATCTAATCTAATGTGACCTAATCTAATATAATGTGACCTAATCTAATGTGACCTAATCTAATCTAATGTGACCTAATCTAATCTAATGTGACCTAATCTAATCTAATGTGACCTAACCTAATGTGACCTAATCTAATCTAATGTGACCTAATCTAAATCTAATCCACTTGATAAAACAGCAGGCTGTGGAGCCTGACCCATTACGCACTTACAGGTGCAGGCCCCAACCACTCACCCAAACCCCAACGGCCCACGGGCTCGATGTCGGTCCGCGAAGTGGCACGCTGGGAGTTGAGGCAGAACCCGCCCACAGCCCACTCAGCTGACCAGTCAAGGAGGACTACCTCAACCAAGCAGCACCTAGACTGGATTATTATTATTATTTATAATTATTATTTTGCGAGAGGAGATCGTCTACAAAAACTTTATAACAGAAACTTAGGACACAAATTACGTCACTTAGTCTTTGCACCCGTGCATCATGCGATGCATATTTAATGAACGAGTTTGAAGACCGCGTTACCCCGATCTGGTCAGTTCGCGTTACCCCGGTCTGGTCAGTTCGCGTTATCCCGGTCTGGTCAGTTCGCGGTTACCCGGTCTTGTCAGTTCGCGTTATCCCGGTCTGGTTAGTTCGCGTTACTTCGGTCTGGTCAGTTCGCGTTATTCCAGTCTGGTCAGTTCGCGTTACTTCGGTCTGTTCAGTTCGCGTTATTCCGGTCTGGTCAGTTCGCGTTACTTCGGTCTGGTCAGTTCGCGTTATTGCGGTCTGGTCATTTCGCATTATTCCGGTCTGGTCAGTTCGCGTTACTTCGGTCTGCTCAGTTCGCGTTATTCCGGTCTGGTCAGTTCGCGTTACTTCGGTCTGGTCAGTTCGCGTTACTTCGGTCTGTTCAGTTCGCGTTATTCCGGTCTGGTTAGTTCGCGTTACTTCGGTCTGGTCAGTTCGCGTTATTTCGGTCTGGTCAGTTCGCGTTACTTCGGTCTGGTCAGTTCGCGTTACTTCAGTCTGGTCAGTTCGCGTTACTTCGGTCTGTTCAGTTCGCGTTATTCCGGTCTGGTCAGTTCGCGTTACTTCGGTCTGGTCAGTTCACGTTACTTCGGTCTGGTCAGTTCGCGTTATTCCGGTCGGGTCATTTCGCGTTATTCCGGTCTGGTCAGTTCGCGTTACTTCGGTCTGGTCAGTTCACGTTACTTCGGTCTGGTCAGTTCGCGTTATTCCGGTCTGGTCAGTTCGCGTTATCCCGGTCTGGTCAGTTCGCGTTACTTCGGTCTGGTCAGTTCGCGTTACTTCGGTCTGGTCAGATCGCGTTACCCCGGTCTGGTCAGCTCGCGTTACCCCGGTCTGATCAGTTCGCGTTACCCCGGTCTGGTCAGTTCGCGTTACCCCGGTCTGGTCAGTTCACATACAGGTACAGTACTAATCTAGGATCTATCTGGATTGTGTGACAGGAAATGTATTGTTTCCTTATAGTGTTATTCAGCCACTGCTCTGGTGTTTTTTTTCGCCACTACTCCGGTGTTTTATGCGCCTCTACTCCGGTGTTTGTTCGCCAATACTCCGGTGTTTGTACGCCAATACTCCCTGCCATGCGCATTGCATTTTGATAACGTAAAATATATTTTTTTTAAATACTGAGGCTATTCGGATAATCGGCGTTCCGAATAATCAGTTTTCGGTTAAACGAGGTTATGTTTTAATGATTTCTTAGGATACTGACCCTAATGGAGACATCATAAACATTTCTTTGAATGGGGCGTGACAGAACTTTAATAATAATACGACTAGAGTACATCGTCAGACAAATAAAGTGGGTCTTGGATTTAGCAGACAGAAATGACTGGGTCAAAAAATAGTGAGGCTTCGGGTTGCCATTCCATAAATATCCATGGATGACATCTCCATGTCAATGAACTAAAGGCATGTCATACGAGCAAAATGTCAAACCATTAATTCTTTTTTTTCAAAATCACGTTGCGCATGCGTGGTGTCGATCAAACTTTTTGATTGGACGGGGTCAATATTGTTTTAGTTCAATTACATTGTCAAACATTGGTCTTTTTTTCTGTTTGTTTATATTTTTTGTTTCCTTTAATAAAGAATATGTCGTCGAACTGAGCCTCGAATTTTCTAGAATGCAATTATTTATGTCAGGTCCGTATCGGATCAGAGGATTCTTACTAGGTATCGGATCAGACGATTCTAACTCGGTATCGGATCAGACGATTCTAACACGGTATCGGATGAGACGATTCTAACTCGGTATCGGGTGAGACAATTCTAACTCGGTATCGGATCAGACGATTCTAACTCGGTATCGGATCAGACGATTCTAACTCGGTATCGGATGAGACGATTCTATGTGGAGATGCACTCTCAAAGTGGGGTAAGGTATCAATCGAACAGTTCGTTCACAGTATCTTGTTCAGTGCTTGTATTTTAACGATGCCAAATAGATTAGTTGACAAAATAGATTAACCTTAACTTACAGGGCATGGTACCTTGACCTAGTTTATTAAGTACATACCCAAGAGGAAAAAGTAATAAACAAAAAAATGTGATAACATTATTTGATATTAGCGGTCCTCAAACAATCAAGTTCTCCCAAATGGTGGACTCCCACTGGCTGGTGGAGTTCGTGCCGGAAGCCCACTGAAGCTGACAAATCCTGACTTGCGCACTGCGGCAAGCCGTGATGCCATCTCTTCTGTCTTTAAGATGAGAAGCCTCGGACTGCACATTGGGAAGGCTGTTTTCAGCTGGTCCATGAGCCCCCGGGTGTGTCCAGCTGGTCTTTGAGTCTCCGGATGTGTCCAGCTGGTCCATGAGTCTCGACTATACACTAACGGTCGGAAAAATAGTTCACGCCATATGACGTCACATATGCTGTACGGATAGACATGTTATTGGGTAAGAATGCATTTTGCTTGGAGAACTAAAATGGTAAAAAGTGCTCTCAGATCCCCAATCAGATATCCGACCCTGTAGCCTGGTTTACGCCTCTGATTGTAGGACATACGTCATAACGTTTGCCTGCGCTACCACCAAGCGTCATCGTTTTGACCAGAAACCGCACGTAACGGTCACGTGACTAGCTCCGATGTCAGCCGACCTGCTCCACTGGTATTTGGAATGCGGTAACTAGAAGCACGTACGTGGTGCGTGGTCCGGCTGTCAATTTTAATGTGGAGCAGTGGGGGGGGGGGTGGCTATGAAATTAAACAAAAGTGAATACTACTTAATGTTACTGGGTGCCAAAATAAAGATATCATCTCCTGACACAACGTGGTCGTAAGAGAGTAATGGGCAAAAGGTGGCGGTAACGAATGGATTGCCGAAAGCCTCATGCTAGAAACTCTGGTATTTGGAATGCGGTAACTAGAAGGACGTACGTGGGGGGTGGTCCGGCTGACAATTTTAATGTGGAGCAGTGGGGGGGGGGTGGCTATGAAATTAAACAAAAGTGAATACTACTTAATGTTACTGGGTGCCAAAATAAAGATATCATCTCCTGACACAACGTGGTCGTAAGAGAGTATTGGGCAAAAGGTGGCGGTAACGAATGGATTGCTGTAAGCTTCATGCTAGAAACCGACCGAATTTCTATTGCCATTTGATCACTTTTGGCATGGTTTCATATTCATCCGAAATAGAAAAGTTACCTTTCGGTTTATTTTCGGTTTCGGCTAAAAGTGATTGAGACTTTCATTGAGGCTTTCGGTCGTCTACCAGAAGTCAGATTGTCACCCTGTCTGTCGGCCGGCAATCCGATATTCGTTATTGCTCGACGTCTGGCTGTCATTGTATGATATATGACTAAGCCACGAAGACCCACTTGTCCAATATTTCCAAACATAAAATTTCAATTAGGCAATGGTAAATAGTTTTGTGGGTAAAAACAACAAAGGGAATGGTAATATTTATATAATTATTTTAAAAAAAAATACGTCTTTTTTCCGAACATAAATTTGGGAAACCTTTGTTTATTCATTTTATTGATTTGTGACATTCATTTTGATTTTTCATGATCATGCTCACAAAATGTTGTCATAGGTAGAGGTAAAAAGTATTTTGAACAAAGAATTGAGGGAATGGTAACATTTGCGCTACTACACGGTTTGTTATTAAAGAGAAAAAAAAATTAGGAAATCTTAGGCTTTTTCAATTCTTTCATTTATTTAAAAAAAAATCATCATTATTATGCCGACGAACGTTGTCATTGACCAGATAACATATTCCACCGCATAAGTCACTCGTATGGACATACATGTAAATAAAGAGAAGAATGAAACCTTTTGGAATATTATGAAAATATAAATATTTATTTAAATTTTGTATAATTAGTTAGGCATAAAATAGCATTTCATTTGAATCAGAAGTCTACACACTCGTGTGCACGTATTATGGTTTGATTATCATAATTATGTGGTAGGCCCACTGTATTATCATACTAAACGCAGCTCAACATTCGTTCAACTTTTGTTTGATCTGGGTCACATCTAAGATTAGCCGATCGATAATAATTGTCGACCAATCAGAAAGCGTGTTTCAATGAAAATGTTTGGGTTAGCGGAACAAAGGGTTACTTCACCGATTATGTCTGGACAATTATTGGGTCATACCAAGAGCAAATACAACTGCTAAGCTTTCGATAAACTTTTGGTTTCGACTTCGGTTTCGGTCAAAAGTCATTTTTAACTTTTGGCCTGGTTTCCGTTTCGGCCGAAATCAGAAAGATCACATTGGGTCGGTCTCTGCTTGATGCACGTTTTCACCTTTTTGATGGAGGCACATGTTACATAAAATCAAGGGACGTAGAGCTGTGGCAATAAAAACAAAAAAACAACTTAATCCCGTCACAATGTGAGCAATGGCTACCTTTTTTTTAAAAAAAAAAAAAAACCACAAAACAAAGTGTAAAAAAATTTGCATTTTGTATAGCCCCCCCCCCCCCCACTTCCCCCATTTCTTTCCTCCACAATAAACGAAGTCATTTTACACCAGACTCCGACAAACATTTGACTGGCTTCAATAATCTTTAGTTGAAAATCTTAAAATCTCAGACCCCATTTATTTACAAAGGTTCCCAGTTATACCGTGCAAACAAACACATGAAATAAATGCCCCAGTTAGAGAGTAAGACTATTTACCTAATTTAAAAATAGCATCGTTCTAGACGCGTCTACGACGTACTACACAATAACTGATGACGTCACAACATCGTCCTTAAACACTTAGCGACCATTAAACAAATCTATATCCTCTTCTGTCAGATTTCAGCTAGATTAAACTTTACAAATGGAGCGAAGACAAACAACTCCACAGAAGACAATTATACAAATCTATGGCAGCGCCATTTTTTATGCTACCCTATCCTGTTTAATTGGAAGACATACAAAGCTAATTAGCTAGATAATATCTAATGTACACACGTTCTTACAGGCGCAACCATTAGTGCAGTGGTTCTCAACATTTATTTGGACTCAAGAGCCCCTTGCCGACTCAATGCATCGGTGGTGGTCAATGATCATTTCCTTAACAAAATCAACACATGATTCTGAGCTGGACACGGCTGATAAAGCTCCTTCGTAGAGACCCCTGGGTGATCAGTTGCGGGTCACTGGATGGTGAATAGAAGTCTACTGGGTTGTGATTAGCGGACCAAAAAGTGGACCGCCGGGAAGTAAGAGGCGGACCACCGGTTAGAGAGTTGCAGACGATCAAGTATCAAGCTGTGAACCAACGTGCGCGAGTGGCGCTTCCCACGCAGTAAACTGAGGACCGCTGCCTTGGTGATACTAAAATTGATCACCGCGCAGCTTCAGTAGGTCGTGCGTTCACTACGGGGCGCCAATTACGACGCTTCTGGGACTACTAGCCAACTGAGCACTCACAACAAGAATCGTAGCAAGTGCGTGGTTTCGATTTATGCTATACCTGATATTGGAACGAGGAAAACAAAACCTCTTAGTGCGTGTTATTGAGAAGGTCAGGTTTAAAATTGGGGGGNGGGGGGGGGGGGGGGGGGGGGGGGGGGGGGGGGGGGGGGGGGGGGGAGTGGTTGGTTTTGAACACGTGACGAGAAATGAACGTGCCAGTAGGCGCCATATTTGTAGATGGAGTCGAGATTTGTTTAATGTCTGTGGCCGAACGACTTTGTCATTTCAACCCTTTAACGAGAAGCGCCCACCAAACGGTTGGCTGCGATGCTCTAAAACCAGAGGTTCTCCATTTATGTTCCACGGTCACCGACCGACATGATTTCATCGAAGATCTGAATGTCTCAATAAAGTAGAGTTTAAGAAACACCAATGCTGGCATTACAGGCCTGGAATTCTTTGATAGAGCGCCGCATTTAAGTGTGGAGTGTGCCGCCACAAATCACAAGGCAGATACTTCCTGATTTTTAAAAATTTTCAATAATAAAATGGGGATCAAACACATTGTTTCATTCTAACACCAGAATCGCACTTTGAATGTTTATATGTGTGCGTATTTAGGAAATAAAAAAGGCCGCGGGGGTGGGGGGGGTGGGGGGCATTTAAGGCTTATATAGAACATTCTATGTGTGCGTGTTTGGGGGGGGGGGCATTTAAGGCTTATATAGAACATTCTAAGTGTGCGTGTTTTCTTTTGTTTTGTTTGGGGGGGGGGCGGAATTTCGGGGGTTAGTCCCTGGCGTCATTGATCAAAATTATGAAAAATAATTAAATGACGAATTTGTAAAAAAGAAGGGAGGATGATTTTGTAACACAACGGCTTAGTACACAATGACTTAGTACACAATGACTTAGTATACAATGACTTAGTACACAATGACTTAGTATACAATGACTTAGTACACAATGACTTAGTATACAATGACTTAGTATACAATGACTTAGATGTGCATGTAGAAAAAGAATTAGATCTACATGTAAACAATGTCTTAGATGTGCATGTACACAATGACTTCGATGTGCATGTAGACAAAGAATTAGATCTACATTTACACAATGACTTAGTACACAATGACTTAGTACACAATGACTTAGATGTGCATGTAGACAAAGAATTAGATCTACATGTACACAATGACTTAGATGTGCATGTAGGTAAAGACATAGATGTACATGTACACAAAAACGTAGATGTACATGTACACAATGACTTAAATGCACTTGCATGCAATGACGTAGTTGCGTCTGTACACATTGACTTAGATTTCCATGTACACATTCCGAAAGTGGCTAAGGTCAATAAGATATCAACTTAACCAACACAGAAAGGGAGATGGAGGAACAAAGGGAGACAGTTTTCGGCCATATTTATAGTTTCTTCTTCGTCCCCGGTGAGCTACCCAACGCCTGAAACCAATAATCTCCCCTTGAGAAGCATTCCTTCCCTTGTCTCTTTGACCAACACGTATCACAAGTAAATGATTACATCATGATAAAACGTTTAGGTGACGTGACAAAATATAAAATTCATAACATTTTAATATTACTTTCTGGAAGAGGGAAATTCAAGACAAAAAACTACGTTTTCCTCATGTTATAACGTCCCCCAAATTAATAGAACAAAAGAAAAAAAAAAAAATAATATAAAAGGGACGCAATCAATAATATTTTCGCTGAATTCTTATTACCGCGGTTTTTCCCCTTATTATGGAGAGGTTATGAACGAAATGAAGAGACGTTTTGGACAAAACGGAGCAACAGATTGTTTTTCTTAACACATTGACGGAGAGCTTTGTAAGAAATAACTAGATTAGAGGAAATATTGGCCATTTGTAAGGGAGGAAACGGGTTAGCTGCATCGTCATAAATCAAGGGGAAACAGATCGTGTTGTCAAAGAGTGTTATTTATTAAAAGTAAGATACGAATTTGGAATTCTGTTGACCCTTGCTCTGTAAAGGGATGTTAAGGGATGTTAGGATATTATGGGTTATAAAGTTGTCAAGGGATGTTAGGATATTATGGGTCACAAAGTTGTCAAGGGATGTTAGGATATTATGGGATATAAAGGTGTCAAGGGATGTTAGGATATTATGGGTTATAAAGGTGTCAAGGGATGTTCGGATATTATATGTTTTAATGGTTCTTTAAGGTGTTTATGTGTTAAAAGTTCGTTGCTGTTAGGGAAACATGTGCTATAAGATGGTTGGTGTTATAAGATGGATCGGTGCTGTCAAGATGGGTGGTGTTGTAAGATGGGTCGGTGCTGTCAAGATGGGTTGGTACTACAAAATGGGTTAGTGCTGCAAGATGGGTCCGTGTTGCAAGATGGGTCGTGCTGTAAGCTGGGTTGATGATACAAGATGGGTCAGTGCTGCAAGATGGGTCGGTGCTGTAAGATGGGTCAGTGATAAATGATAGGTCGTGCTGTAAGATGAGTCAGTGCTGTAAGATGGGTCAGTGCTGTATGGTTAGACGAAAATACTTTTGCATCGTAGAAGTAATATCATGAAATGTCCGAGAAATGAGAACCTAACATGTAGAAAAATTTGCATTTTCTATTGCTGTTCATGTGATGTAGTGCTGTTCATGTGATGCAGTGCTGTTCATGTGATGCAGTGCTGTTCATGTGATGCAGTGCTGTTCATGTGATGCAGTGCTGTTCATGTGATGCAGTGCTGTTCATGTGATGCAGTGCTGTTCATGTGATGTAGTGCTGTTCATGTAATGCAGTGCTGTTCATGTGATGCAGTGCTGTTCATGTGATGTAGTGCTGTTCATGTGATGTAATGTTGTTCATGTGATATAGTGCTGTTCATATGATGTAATGTTGTTCATGTGATGAAGTGCTGTTCATATGATGTAATGTTGTTCATGTGATGCAGTGCAGGTCATGTGATGTAATGTTGTTCATGTGATGCAGTGCTGGTCATGTGATGTAATGTTGTTCACGTGATGCAGTGCTGGTCATGTGATGTGTTATTGTTCATGTGATGTAATGTTGTTCACGTGATGCAGTGCTGTTTATGAGATTTGTTATTGTTCATATGATGTAGTGTTGTTCATGTGATGTAGTTCTGTTCATGTATGTAGTGTTGTTAATATGATGTGTTATTGTTCATGTGATGTAGTGCTGTTCATGTGATGTAGTGCTGTTCATGTGATGTGTTATTGTTCATGTGATGTGTTATTGTTCATGTGATGTAGTGCTGTTCATGTGATGTAGTGCTGTTCATGTGATGTAGTGCTGTTCATGTGTTGTAGTGCTGTTCATGTGATGTAGTGCTGTTCATGTGATGTAGTGCTGTTCATGTGATTTAGTGCTGTTCATGTGATGTAGTGCTGTTCATGTGATGAAGTGCTGTTCATGTGATGTAGTGCTGTTCATGTGATGTAGTGCTGTTCATGTGATGTAGTGCTGTTCATGTGATGTAGTGCTGTTCATGTGATGTAGTGCTGTTCATGTGATGTAGTGCTGTTCATGAGAAGTATTGCTGTTCATGTAATGTAGTGCTGTTCATGTGATGTGTTGCTGTTCATGTGATGTGTTGCTGTTCATGTGATGTGTTATTGTTCATGAAATGTGTTTCTGTTCATGTGATGTGTTGCTGTTCATGTGCATAGTGTGCATTAAATATGATGGTGGGGGGGGGGGAGGGCAGGTAAGGGTAAGATAACATCCAACATTCAACAACCAAGGCATTCCAACTGACCTTGTAGAATGACGTCATGTCGCACCTCTGGTCATCTATCCGGGTGCCCTGAAGGCGTTCCAACATCTCGAACAGGTCAGAGTTCTGAAATGGACAGCGGTCAAACAGGGTTGTTAGCAGTGTTTCATTCAGACAACATTTTTCCGGGGGTGTGGAGGGAGGGGGGGCATTCAAATTTTCGGATGGTCAGTGCCAGGGGCGCAGGTACGGAGGCGGATGGGCGGTCCCTCCTCCAAGGGGCCTCTGTTTATTTCATTAAAGGGTGGCATTTTTGTCTAGTGGAGCTTTTATCGTGCAAGGGCTGGCCGAATTCTTGGGCCACCCAACCTTGACCATAGCTACGCAATTTAGACATGCATCTATCAGCGCAGAAAATAGACTTAATGGCGACCAGGGGCAGCTATAACTTCACCCCATGCACCCAACATCAACTAAAACCATTCCATTTGAGGCGCCCCTGAGGGCATGCTTTGGTCACAGCTAAGTTTTTTATCACACGAATCTATTTGGTCCAACTATATATATACAAAAGTAAATGAAAATAATATGTCAGGTCAAGAAATTCATCTTAAATACTAATATTCAGTGGCTTAAAAAAAAAAAAATTAAGGTAAAAAGGTGCCACCCTTGTCAATTTAAATAGGGGATGCAGAAAAAAACCGACGGCTCTCGAAAGAAAGAGGGGAGGGGGTCGTAGGAGAGGGTTCAGTCGTTTCCGGAAAATTTTCAGTAAGTTCAAAATAAAAGGATGCATTTGAGCACATATTTGAATTCATATTTGTATTATTCGACATTGCATCGAAGAGCAACACTATCTTGTTGCCACGTGCCATGGTTGTGTTTATACAAATACTTATTTAAAGCTGCCCCTAAATAGTCATGTTGCTTTATATTTTACTAGGGAAGGGTTCGAGGATACATAAAACAGGGGTCGAGGACAACAGTAGTCGGTAGTATACAACAGGGATATGGGATAAACAACACGGACATGTGATATGCAACAGGTTTATTGGATATACAATAGGGATCGGGGACATGTACAAAAAAGTTTCTGACCGTTAGGGCCCTAAACAACAGGGTTCGGAGACAGTTACAGTAGCCATCGGTAACAGTTACAGTAGCCATCGGTAACAGTTACAACCGGGGTCTGGGACATTTAAAAATTGGGTCACATACCTGTTTTTAAAACAGGTTTTGAAATTCTATGAGAATCACTGAACAAATAATGTCACTGTCTTAGTTATAGACGCCATCAGATCATGGGGTTACTGGGTCACAGAATTAATGGATGAAACATAACATTTGATAGAATATAACATTGATCGAGAACCCAGATAACCTAGCTCTTAGAGTGGTTTAGAATCTTCGAGAAAAACCATTTGAGAAACCAATAGCTGCCCTCGCTCACCTCCTCGTAATTGGTTTCACCTAACGATCGAGTGCTCGTCAACAAAATATAATATCAAAGCACCTAGAGTGCTGTAACCTTCGACTTATGTAAATTTGAAGTGACGTAAATGTAAGGAGGTCTAAAAAAGAAGGAGGAATGCGAGTGTAAGAGAAAAGTCCAGGACGTGAATGAAGAAGTGACAGGATTGAAGAATTGACATAATTGATGTAGTGACATATCTGAAGTAGTGACATAATTGAAGTAATGACATGATTGAAGAAGTGCAAGAACTGATTAAGTTACACAAATAAAGAAGTGGGAGGATTGAAGTAGTGACAGGATTGAAGAGATGACAGGGTTAAACAGGTGAAATGGTTAAAGAGGAGACAGGATTGAAGTAGTGACAGGATTGCAAGAGTAAGACGAATGCAAGGACATACTTGAAGGAATCACAGAATTCTTTGAGTGAAATAATTCTTAGAATGTAGGGTGCACCCCGTTTTTTGGTCGATGAATGCACCCCTTATTGACTGTGTCTGTAACGATGAATGCACCCCTTCTTGACTGCGTCTGTAACGATGAATGCACCCCTTCTTGACTGTGTCTGTAACGATGAATGCACCCTTCTTGACTGCGTCTGTAACGATGAATGTACCTCTTCTTGACTGTGTCTGTAACGATGAATGCACCCCTTCTTGACTGTGTCTGTAACGATGAATGCACCCCTTCTTGACTGTGTCTGTAACGATTAATGCACCCCTTCTTGACTGTGTCTGTAATGATGAATGCACCCCTTCTTGACTGTGTCTGTAACGATGAATGCTCCCCTTCTAGACTGTGTCTGTAACGATGAATGCACCCCTTCTTGACTGTGTCTGTAACGATGAATGCCCCCCTTCTAGACTGTGACTGTAACGATGAAATTACCTCTTCTTGACTGTGTCTGTAACGATGAATTCACCCCTTCTTGACTGTGCCTGTAACGATGAATGTACCTCTTCTTGACTGTGTCTGTAACGATGAATGTACCTCTTCTTAACTGTGTCTGTAACGATGAATTACCCCTTCTAGACTGTGTCTGTAACGATGAATGCAACCCTTCTTGACTGTGTCTGTAACGATGAATGTACCTCTTCTTGACTGCGTCTGTAACGATGAATGTACCTCTTCTTAACTGTGTCTGTAACGATGAATTCACCCCTTCTAGACTGTGTCTGTAACGATGAATGCACCCCTTTTTGACTGTGTCTGTAACGATGAATGTACCTCTTCTTGACTGTGTCTGTAACAATGAATGCACCTCTTCTTGACTGTGTCTGTAACGATGAATGCACCCCTTCTTGACTGTGTCTGTAACGATGAAAACCCCCCTTCTTGACTGTGTCTGTAACGATGAAGGCACCCCTTCTTGACTGTGTCTGTAACGATGAATTACCCCTTCTAGACTGTGTCTGTAACAATGAATGCACCCCTTCTTGACTGTGTCTGTAACGATGAATGCACCCCTTCTTGACTGTGTCTGTAACGATGAAGGCACCCCTTCTTGACTGTGTCTGTAACGATGAATGCACCCCTTCTTGACTGTGTCTGTAACGATGAATGCACCCCTTCTTGACTGTGCCTGTAACGATTAATGCACCCTTTCTTGACTGTGTCTGTAACGATGAATGCACCCCTTCTTGACTGTGCCTGTAACGATGAATGTACCTCTTCTTGACTGTGTCTGTAACGATGAATGTACCTCTCCTTGACTGTGTCTGTAACGATGAATTCACCCCTTCTTGACTGTGTCTGTAACGATGAATGCTCCCCTTCTTGACTGTGCCTGTAACGATGAATGAACCTCTTCTTGACTGTGCCTGTAACCAAAATTCTTCTAACTGAATTTGCTGGCTGTAAGTATGTTTTCTTAGTTACACGGTTACAGCACTGGTCAATGTGTTGCACCATCTCAGTCCGGCTAAGCAACCACAGTCCGGTCACGCCACCACTGGATGTGGAACAACAGCTATCGTTCAGGATTAAAAATGTAGAAGTCATCATAACACAACACCACCATCCAGGGAATGGATTAAAGAGCTGATGGATGGCGACATTTCGCAAGTCAGGGACGTGTTTGTGGTGGGGGATAAGAAGGGAAGGGACATATATCGGGTTGAGGAGGGAGTGGACGACAAATTCCAGCAAAAGTAAGTCTTAAATTTGTTTCCCTTTCAGGGTTGCGTTGCCAAAGAATAGGGGGGAGGGGTCCAAATAAGGGACGTGAGAAGCCCTGGAATCCCAGGTTAGCCTAAAAGACTCGTAACCACGTGATTTATGACCTACCTTATCGTCTGCCTCCGGACTAGGGGTGGAGCCATGGGAGGGTGGTGCGTGGGCCTCACAGTACAGCTGGCCCTCCATGCTCTGTTTTCTGAAGACACGAGGAAAAAACAACAACCAATTAACGAGTGGCATGAAAATGTACCGATTGAATGTGTATCGGCTGAATGACGGATTGAATGTGTACCGGCTGATGTACGGATTGCATGTGTACCGGCTGATGTACCGATTGAATGTGTACCAGCTGATGTACCGATTGAATGTGTACTGGCTGATGTACCGATTGAATGTGTACTGGCTGATGTACCGATTGAATGTGTACCGGCTGATGTACCGATTGAATGTGTACTGGCTGATGTACCGATTGAATGTGTACTGGCTGATGTACCGATTGAATGTGTACTGGCTGATTTACCGATTGAATGTGTACTGGCTGATTTACCGATTGAATGTGTACTGACTCATGGGGACAATGACATGTGTATGTATCAAGGTAGGTAAATACATAAAATTGGAGTCAACAAATATATAGCAATAATAAGCGTATATGAGAACAATACACATAAGTAAAGAGAATATACATGTAGAAATGGAACAAAATACTTACATGAATAGAAAAAGACATAAATAAAAACATACAAAAACAAAGACAACGCACGGATATAAAGCGAACCCATATCTATATATATAAAAATGAATGTTTGTATGTCTGTATGTCTGTATGTCTCGTATGCGCTCCTAAACCATTCATGCGATTGCAACAAAACTTTAAACATTTGTTTTCCACATAACCGGCCATTTAACTAAGACATTAAAAATCTTATCAAGTGTTCCGTTCCTAGCCGTTAGCCCTTAATTCGTTTTTTTTCTTATATGAGCTTTGTAAAAATATTTTCCACATGCGCTCCTACGCCATTTATCCGATTCATATAAAACTTTGTTAAATGTTGCAAGCATGTTCATAAACATTTCTAAAATATTACAATTGATTTAAAATATTCAGTTTTGAGCCAGGGGCTTCATATTCGTTTTTCCTTATATGAGCTATATAAATATATTTTCAAACCGTATGCGCTCCTTCACCAATCATGCGATTGCTACAAAACTTAGTGAGTTGTTGTCCATGGGCCAGTTCGTTTTACTGTGTTATTTAAACACTTTTAAAAACATTCCGTTTTCGGCCGTTGGCCCTTAATTCGTATTTTTTCTTATATGAGCTTTGTAAAAAATAATTTTCATATGCGCTCCTACGCCATTTTTCCGATTCCGATAAAACTTTGGTGAGATGTTGCAATTACGTCCATAAAGGTTTCTAAATGATTACAACCATTTTAAATTATTCAGTTTTGAGCCAGGGGCCTCATATTCATTTTTCCTTATATGAGCTAAATAAATATATTTTCAAACCGTATGCGCTCCTACACCAATCATGCGATTGCTACAAAACTTAGTAAGTTGTTGTCCATGGGCCAGTTCATTTTACTGTGTTATTTAAACACTTTTAAAAACATTCTGTTTTCGGCCGTTGGCCCTTAATTCGTATTTTTTCTTATATGAGCTTTGTAAAAAATAATTTTCATATGCGCTTTTACGCCATTTATTCGATTGCAATAAAACTTAAAACTTTGGTGAGATGTTGGAAGCGCGGCCGCAAACGTTTTTAAATTATTATAAACTTTTCAAAATATTCCAATTTTAGCCAGCGGCCTTATTTACGTTTTTTTCTTATACGAGCTATATAAATATAATTTCAAACCGTATGCGCTCCTGCACCATTCACGCGATTGCGACAAAACTTTAACGAGTTGTTATCTATAAACATAACCATTCATTACAACACTTTTAAAATATTCCGTTTTGGGCCGTTGACCCAAATTCTTATTTTTTCTTATATGCGCTTTGTAAAAAATAATTTTCTATGCGCTCCTATACCATTTTTCAGAATGCGATAAAAATTTAGTGAGATGTTGTTCTATCGCCCACAAAGGTTCTTAAATTACTACAACCGTTTTAAAATATTCAGTGTTGAGCCAGGGGCCCTATGTTTGTTTCTTACAAAATGAGCTATATAAATATAATTTCAAACCGCATGCGCTCCTACATCATTCAAGCGCTTGCGATAAAACTTAAGTGAGTTGTTGTCCATAAGCCAGAGCATTTTTCTAAGCCATTATAACTCTACTAAAATATTCCGTTTTTTTTTGGCAATCGCCCCAAATTCGTGTTTTTTTCCGTACATTAGGAGCTTTAAAAAAAATAATTTCCGTATGCGCTCCTCTACATTATTACAATGCGATAAAATTTTAGAGAGATGTTGTGCGCGCGCCCGCCCGCAAAGGTTTCTTAAATGATTACAACCATTTTAAAATACTCCGTTTTTAGCCAGGGGTCCTATGTTCGTTTTTTCTATATAAGCTATACAACTATAATTTTAAGCTATACAACTATAATTTCAAACAGAGCTAAAGCATGAATGGGTAGCTTTTTAATCAAATACAAATAGTGATATTAAATTGATTGTGTGACATATTAAGTAGGTTTCTGAAGTAATACAACAATTCTACAATATTCCATTTGTGGAGGGGGGTCCTAAATTCGTTTTCCACACTTCTATTATCTATATAATTATAGTATGCATTTCTATACCATTCATTCGATTGTGATCAAACTGGGTCAAGTGAAATGCGCACTACCGAAAATGTTTCTAAATTAGAAAAAAACATTTTACAATATTCCGTTTGGGCCAGTGACCCTAATTTTATATTTTCTTCTAAGAGCTTTGTAACTATAATTTCAAACAGAGCTATTGCATGTGTGGAAGTAGCTGAATCCGCCGGCAAATTTTTCAAATTTAGTACATCAATTGTACAATATTCCAATTAGGGCTGGGGACCCTAAATACAATTTATTTTCTTAAAGGAGCTTCATCAATTAAATTTATAACGGAGATATCAACACTACCACCCTTGAACAAATGACACATTTGTAGTAAAGCAGAGAAAACACGTTTTTACATTTTTAGTGTAGAGAGTATTTTTGTTATGTGTATAAATAAGCTTGAATTTTGTGACGCATTTTAGAATCGGAAATGACATCGAAATCGCGTTTTTTTTTTCAACTAAGAGTATTTCTTGAATAGAGTCTTATAATTTCGGAGTTGTTTTGTGTTATGTAAATACATTTTACACCAATCGATGGTTTCTCAAGTAATTAAATAACACACTTGACAGCGTAGATATTGAACTATGGTCATTTTTTACCGCTGGAATTTACGATTTATAAATTAATGAGAAACTATACAACTGGAAATCTCCTGCCAACAATGAACGTACCTATTGTGCGAGGTTTTCATGTAAAAAGATGGGAGATCCTAACGTGTGAGAATTACATTCACCATCAAAACCATTATCATTGTTGGTATCAGGTGACAATAGCCAATCGAAACATTTCTTGGCAAACATACGCAAATGCAATTCATGTTTCCAAATGACATCGTTCGGTGCAACAAATATCGTGCGCGAGAATTACATGCCAACATTTAAAGTAAAGTGAAAGGCCAAATTTACCATCGTGTAGGATCTCTGATGCCAATGCCAAACACAGATCACAAATGTCTTCAAATGATATCATGGGGAATACTGATGAGCAAATCGATCAGCGTTGTCATATCAATACGGGCACTAAACGAGAAATTGTCGCTGCAATGCAAACGTTATTTTTGCAACACAACGAATTAATTCAAATGTATAGAGTTGCACTTGAAAAGATGCCGACTGATGAATACAAAGTCATAGTTAGAGCAGACCTGTCGGCCAACATGAAAGACAATACAATGCACCAACAATTGATGAAGTGGCGATCATTATAGTTGGCAAAGAATTTAACTCAAGTGATATAATTCTTCATCGCAGAAGTGTTGATGTTCAGCGAGTCTCAGAAACTCATCGCTCATACGTTTGATCGCAATATCCTATTTTATTTTGGCAAGGAGAAGATGGATATCATTTTGACATCAAATTGAGAAATTCGAATAAGAAAGACAGTGCCATGAAATACTATTCATATCGATTGATGATTCATGAGTTGGGAATGACCTCTCGGAATCGATCTGCAAACAAACTTTTCGCTCTTGATTTGCAACGAGAAACGCACTTTGATATCGAAGCATTAGGTACGGTACATTTTTTCAAATGAATCTTCCGAAATTGGTTCCATTGAAGTTACTATTTTAAATGGAAAATTTAAACTAGGTGATGTACTTTTGCCATTCACCCCAATGATTGCAACAGATATGCCATTTGAATTCAAACGCCTACAGTTTCCGATGCGACACGCGTCTACAATGACTATCTACAAAGCACAGGGACAATCGCTACAAGTTTGCGGACTAAATTTGGAAAACCCATGCTTCGCCCATGGACAGATGTATGTGGCCTGCTCTCGCGTCGGAAAATCTTCTGATTTATTCGTGTATATACCAGATGGAAAAACAAGAAAAATTTTGAGTATTTAAAAGCTCTTGAAGAAACATAACATGCAAACACTTTCTTTCCTTGAGTGGCATTGCAACGCATGCCGGGTACTCGCTAGTAAACTATAAATATTCGCGCAACTATTGTTTCCCCTCGTGTCCATCCTCAGTCGTCAAATATGCAACACGAGAGAGTTAAGTCAAATTACTCTTTCTAGAAGACGCGTCATGTGACGTAAGCAAGTGGCGTAAACTTATCAAAGACAATTAATTTAAGTATAATTTGTAAATACAAAAAATGTGTTTTAAAAGATCAATCTCACGAAGGTGTGTGGATCAAGGTGTGTGGAATTATGTTTGTAGACGCCGGTTTGTGGATCTAGGTGTTTTGATCAATACAAAATCAATAATTAATTGAAGACAACTAAACCTACCGTTAGATCGGAGAAATACCTGAGAGAAGGCAGGTAGACTAACTCAAGTACAGACATGGAGAAATACCTGAGAGAAAGCAGGTAGACTAACTCAGGTACAGACACGGAGAAATACCTGAGAGAAAGCAGGTAGACTAACTCAGGTACAGACACGGAGAAATACCTGAGAGAAGGCAGGTAGACTAACTCAGGTACAGACACGGAGAAATACCTGAGAGAAAGCAGGTAGACTAACTCAGGTACAGACACGGAGAAATACCTGAGAGAAGGCAGGTAGACTAACTCAGGTACAGACACGGAGAAATATCTGAGAGAAGGCAGGTAGACTAACTCAGGTACAGACAAGGAGAAATACCTGAGAGAAAGCAGGTATACTAACTCAGGTACAGACAAGGAGAAATACCTGAGAGAAGCCAGGTAGACTAACTCAGGTACAGACAAGGATAAATACCTGAGAGAAGGCAGGTAGACTAACTCAGGTACAGACATGGAGAGAAGGCAGGTAGACTAACTCAGGTACAGACATGGAGAGAAGGCAGGTAGACTAACTCAGGTACAGACAAGGAGAAATACTAAAACTGAATAAACCCAAGCGTAAGGGCAAATATCTCTCATACATTTTATTTACATCCGCCAGTGGTGCTCAAACTACACCCGCATACACCTTTTAAAACCTCTCTCTAAGCTTTGACATGAGTGACACTGACTATTCATGAATCAATTTCATTTTTTTTTTAAAAATTCGTCTTATTGTTATTTAATTTTTTTGGAGTGGTGATGGGGGCTGCTTATATAGGCGTTTAGGTGCTTATATAGGCGTTTAGGTGCTCATATAGGCGTTTAAGTGCTCCTATAGGTGTTTAGGTGCTCATATAGGTGTTTAGGTGCTCATATAGGTGTTTAGGTGCTCATATAGGTGTTTAGGTGCTCATATAGGCGTTTAGGAGCTTATATAGGCGTTTAAGTGCTTATATAGGTGTTTAGGTGCTCATATAGGCGTTTAGGTGCTCATATAGGCGTTTAGGTGCTTATATAAAGGTGTTTAGGTGCTCATATAGGTGTTTAGGTGCTCATATAGGCGTTTAGGTGCTCATATAGGCGTTTAGGTGCTCATATAGGTGTTTAGGTGCTCATATAGGCGTTTAGGTGCTCATATAGGCGTTTAGGTGCTTATATAGGCGTTTAGGTGCTTATATAAAGGTGTTTAGGTGCTCATATAGGTGTTTAGGTGCTCATATAGGCGTTTAGGTGCTCATATAGGCGTTTAGGTGCTCATATAGGCGTTTAGGTGCTCATATAGGCGTTTAGGTGCTCATATAGGCGTTTAGGTGCTTATATAGGCGTTTAGGTGCTCATATAGGTGTTTAGGTGCTCATATAGGCGTTTGGGTGCTCATATAGGCGTTTAGGTGCTCATATAGGCGTTTAAGTGCTTATATAGGTGTTTAGGTGCTTATAGGGCTGTTCCCAATAGGCTTAAGTAGCATTGAGTATAAATTATAAAGAGATTGAACGAGTCTCTTCTGGTATCAAGTAGGGATGTGTTTTAGCTGTCACGTGTGAAGGCACGGGTCAGGGCGAAAACTTGGTGGATCCCAATTGATGATACGAAGTGGCTATTCGGACCCGGGTCCGCGAAATGAGAGGTTGGGATTAAAATTTAAAATAAAACATTATTGTTAGGTTGTAAGACTAACTTTGGTATCAAATGAAGGATAATTGAATGGACTGTATGTTTGTAAACTTATATCTTCAGTTTAACTAAAATAAACGACCACACATGACATCCGAATAGCTTGAGTCTAATGGGACCCGGGTCCGGATAGCAGCGATGGGTTTCCGGTTCCATTTTGACTAAATTCTACTCGGATGTAATGTGTAGTAGTTTACTTTAGTTAAACTGAAGAGGTAAGTTTACAAACATTTATAGTCCATTCAGTTATCTTTCATTTGATACCAAATTTTGTCTTACAAACCAAACCCTACAATAATTTTTAAATATTTTTTTAATAAACCCAAACTCTCATCGGGTCCGAATAGCCGCCCAAATATCAACCTCTACTGCCTCTACAGCTGATTCAAAAGTAACAATTACGATGATTTGAGAACCATTGGCTGACGGGCGGGTGACAGATGGCTCAGCTGCTCTATGTTGGAGACGCGCGTCTGTTATCTTAAGTCAGTCTGTAGCCACCCCTAAGCTCCTGCTAAAGGAATGGTAGAATGGGGGGGGGGGTCCGTGTGGGGGGGGGGGGGGGGGGTCGCGGGGGGGGGGGGTGGTGCGTGGGGGTGTTGTTAAGTACCATTATTTGATCATGTGATCTTATTGTGATGTGTGCTGACCAATGTGTGGCGTAACGCGGGGGGGGGGGGGGCAGTGGAGTAGGTTATTTGAATTGAACGCCCCATTGGCAGCGAAGTAGAAGGATGATCCACGATTGCATTTGTTATTGAGTAACTGCCCGTGAAAGTGAATTGTTTCGTGACGTCACAATTGTTAATTTACCGACACCCCTCTTTCCTTTCCCCTGCTTTATGACTCAATAGCTTATTTTGAGTTTACAATAAAAAAAAAAGTCTTACATTTCACTTGGCGTGTTCATTACTAATGGCCCGTAATTATGTATCATGAACTGGTCATATAATGGTCATTAGAGGAAACCATGAAGGGCGTTGGTCAAAAAAGTTTTAAAAAAAAAATAAATGTATCGCTGATCAAAGACAGGCGACTGGTCAAGTCTAAGACAAAACATAGACAGGCGATTGGTCAAGTCTAAGAAAAAACAAAGGCAGGCGACTGGTCAAGTCTAAGAAAAAACAAAGACAGGCGACTGGTCAAGTCTAAGACAAAACTATAAAGGTTTCTGAAGTAATACAACAATTCTACAATATTCCATTTGTGGAGGGGGGTCTCACAGAATACAAATGTGAAAGGAGAGGAAGAGAAGCAGTGGGAGAGAAAGAGGGAGGGGTGACAGGAGGAGGAAGAGACGCAGTGGAGGAGAAAGAGGGAGTAACAGACTAGGGGAGAAGATAATTTGAGGAATGGGAGTCAAGAGATTGGTCAAGAGATTGGTCAAGACATTGGTCAAGAGATAAAGAAAATGTCTGCGAAGTATATGTCAATGGTTTGATAGACTGGACCCGAGCGCCTAACGCCCCCCCCCCACCCTCCTCCCGGCCCGCTAAGAAAATGTCTTCTGGTGGGAGTGGGCTTAAGGCCGAAGGCGTGAACAACAAGCTACAGACTCGTGGTGGCCAGGTCTGCAATCAATATGCAAATAATCTACACGTCAATGTCATAGCAGAAACATATGGGCGGAGGAGAGAACGACCTTATGAATACAAATGACATACGAAATTGGTCAGTCTCTGGATGGACCTGAAGAACACAAATGACATACGACATTGTTGAAATGTCAATTAGAATTGACAAAATGAGTTTTTGTGCAATGATATGTAGAAATTAAATATAATGGATGCCGACAAATACAGCGAAATTTTTATTTGACTGAGAATAGGATTTGACCAACAGCCTCTCTTGCATTCTGAAATCCACACCCGTCGGCCTCTCTTATTCCCCATCCGTCTGCCTCTCTTATTCCCCATCCGTCTGCCTCTCTTATTCCCCATCCGTCTGCCTCTCTTATTCCCCATCCGTCTGCCTCTCTTATTCCCCATCCGTCTGCCTCTCTTATTCCCCATCCGTCGGCCTCCTTTATTCCCCATCCGTCGGCCTCCCTTATTCCCCATCCGTCTGTCTCCCTTATTCCCCATCCGTCGGGCTCCCTTATTCCCCATCCGTCGGCCTCCCTTATTCCCCATCCATCAGCCTCCCTTATTCTCCATCCGTCGGCCTCCCTTATTCCCCATCCATCGGCCTCCCTTATTCCCCATCCCTCGGGCTCCCTTATTCCCCATCCGTCTGCCGCTCTCGCGTGCTTACTTTCCTATATACACAGTGCATGCATAGATACAATACATACATCTTTACGACACGAATTAACAACAGAAGAAGTCATCTAACTAAAGGTCTTCACTGACACCATTTTGGGAGCCACTGTAGATTGTGAGACCCGAGCGAAAATAGAACTATTTTGTTCCAAAACAAATCCAAGAAGCTGTTTGTTAACCTAATGTTATCTCCTCACATTGCAAGGCAGCGCGTCCTGCTTTAAATGTCCTATCTCCCTCATGTCCTGTCGTATCACCCTCATGCCCTCTCATATCTCGTACACGAGTTAAAAGTTGTGTGTGTGCGTGTGGGGGGGGGGGCGGGGGGGGCTATTTCACAGACAGGCCCGCCCCCGGGGCCGGAAACGCGTCACAGGGGTTTTGACTGATCCAGACGCAATAATGGGATCTCTGTGTGAGAAGACAACACGACTCACACCATGCACAGGTTAGTAGGTGTAGAGTGGTTCTCACGCCAATGAATACATCTGCGGGGCGTACAGTGGTTCTAGCGCTCGAGAACGGTTTTATGAGTTTGGGGGGGGGGGGGGCGTACCGTTGTTCTCATGTTCGTGAAGAGATATTAGGGCGTACAGTGGTTCTAGCGTTCTTAAAGAGATATGTGGTCATACAACCATGCTGACGCTCGTAGTGAGATATGTAAGGCGTACAATGGCTCTCATTCACGAAATAATCCGTGATTAAAAGATAAGATATTTCTGGTAGGGGTGGCAAAATGACAGGTCGGGGTAACAAAAATGACTGGTTGGGGTGGCAAAAATGACAGGTCGGGGTGGCAAACATGACAGGTCGGGGTGGCACAATAGCTGTTGTCAAACTCTTTTGTCGAAGCGTCGCAAACAAAACGGTAGAGAATTGAGTACGTCTCCTGTTCAGACATGCATCAGACAGATCTGCAGCAGAGAAGCTGATTTCCCACCCACTCAAGACGGACACAAGGGCCGCGGAAAGGGGGGGGGGTGGTTAACGTGGGCGCAGATGTCTCGCACAACGCTTACTCATCCTCCTCGTTTACAACACAACATGCAACACAACATCGCGTGCAGTGATGAGCTACAGAAATAGTTTGACTTGCAACACTGTGTTGAGCAATACTTTAGTTCATTCAGACACGTGTAGCGATACGCTATATACAGAAATAGTCAGACTCTCCACGCTGCCTTGAGCAATACTTTAGTTCAACCACACCTACAATGAATATGTCAAGCAGTGGTCCTTAACCCGTGTCAAGAGTCCCACTGCTAACTGAATAATGCTTGTTTAATTTAGCCAATTTTTAATATTTTTTTTTTTTGAATGTCTAAGTGGATAAAACTGAAGTTTCCAAGTAAGTGGTTCTCAAATGTTCAGATTACACTGACAACAATATAGAGATACTTTGATGACATGTCCGAATTGACAGAGTGGTCCCTCGTCCCAGCTCCTTGACCCTTTTCTAAAATCTAGTCCAGGGGTTCCCAGCCAAATGTATATTCTGCACCCTTTACCAACTGTTTGACAAATTCACTTAACCCCTACAGAAGTAACACAATCCATTTCAATATAATAAAAAAAATGGACAACTCATTTTTTTAATTGAATAATGAACACAGAACAAAGAAAATACATTTGAGCTTTTTTTACATAAAGGAATTGTTTTTTATGAGGAGCTATGCAATGGTATAGTGATGTTTTTATGAGGAGCTATGCAATGGTATAGTGATGTTTTTATGAGGAGCTATGCAATGGTATAGTGATGTTTTTATGAGGAGCTATGCAATGGTATAGTGATGTTTTTATGAGGAGCTATGCAATGGTATAGTGATGTTTTTATGAGGAGCTATGCAATGGTATAGTGATGTTTTTATGAGGAGCTATGCAATGGTATAGTGATGTTTTTATGAGGAGCTATGCAATGGTATAGTGATGTTTTTATGAGGAGCTATGCAATGGTATAGTGATGTTTTTATGAGGAGCTATGCAATGGTATAGTGATGTTTTTATGAGGAGCTATGCAATGGTATAGTGATGTTTTTATGAGGAGCTATGCAATGGTATAGTGATGTTTTTATGAGGAGCTATGCAATGGTATAGTGATGTTTTTATGAGGAGCTATGCAATGGTATAGTGATGTTTTTATGAGGAGCTATGCAATGGTATAGTGATGTTTTTATGATGAGCTATGCAATGGTATAGTGATGTTTTTATGAGAAGCTATGCAATGGTATAGTGATGTTTTTATGAGGAGCTATGCAATGGTATAGTGATGTTTTTATGAGGAGCTATGCAATGGTATAGTGATGTTTTTATGATGAGCTATGCAATGGTATAGTGATGTTTTTATGAGGAGCTATGCAATGGTATAGTGATGTTTTTATGAGGAGCTATGCAATGGTATAGTGATGTTTTTATGAGGAGCTATGCAATGGTATAGTGATGTTTTTATGAGGAGCTATGCAATGGTATAGTGATGTTTTTATGAGGAGCTATGCAATGGTATAGTGATGTTTTTATGAGGAGCTATGCAATGGTATAGTGATGTTTTTATGATGAGCTATGCAATGGTATAGTGATGTTT
>CAXITT010000014.1:928958-941464 GCA_964033795.1 Lymnaea stagnalis | reverse complement strand
CCTGAGTGCGGCTCTTTAGCAACCTGAGTGCGGCTCTTTAGCAACCTGAGTGCGGCTCTTTGGCAACCTCAGTGCGGCTATTTGGCAACCTGAGTGCGGCTCTTTGGCAACCTGAGTGCGGCTCTTTGGCAACCTGAGTGCGGCTCTTTTGCAACCTGAGTGCGTCTCGGCCAGTCGGCCACAAATCGGTTTTGACTCCGAAAAACATGGCTCTTGACAGGGTCTTTAAAAGAGATGTCGCTCTCAAAACTTTTTTCCTCGTCCTGCTGCCGATTTTTGGCTCTTTAGACTAATGAGTTTTCCGACAAGTGGCCTAGTCCATTTAATACTAATAAAATATTTTCAGCTTATAGCGCCACAATAACGCTAAGTGGTGTTGTTAACTATTGCTGTTACAATTTTTTTATAAGTTAGGTCAAGTGCCTCTTCTTCGTGAACTGTGGGAAAAATAGTTGACATTCCAATCCTGGGTTTTATTTGAATCCGACAGTCACAGCAGTATATTAAGTATATAATCTTTTTTTTCTTTCTTTTAAACGCGCAATTTTAATTTAAAAATGCGTTTCTAATGTGATTCTTCAGCGCCCTATTTGGGAGTTCCAGCGCCCCATTGGGGAGTTACAATGTCCAATTAAATGTTACAAGCTTTTCTGCACCCCATACAGCTTTGCCACACGCCTACATTGAGAACCCTTTATCAATATTAAAGTCTTAAAACGTCACTTGAACATCTATATTACCGCCTTTTAAATATCACTTGAACATCTATATTAGCCTCTTTTAAACGGCACTTGAACATCTACATTAGCGTCTTTTAAACATCACTTGAACATCTACATTAGCGTCTTTTAAACATCGCTTGAACATCTATACAAACGTCTTTTAAACATCGCTTGAAATCTATACAAACGTCGTTTAAACATCGCTTGAACATCTATATAAACGTCTTTTAAACATCACTTGAACATCTATACAAACGTCTTTTAAACATCACTTGAACATCTATACAAACGTCTTTTAAACATCGCTTGAACATCTATATAAACGTCTTTTAAACATCACTTGAACATCTATATAAATGTCTATTAAACATCGCTTGAACATTTATACAAACGTCTTTTAAACATCGCTTGAACATCTATACTAGCGTCTTTTAAACATCGCTTGAACATCTATACAAACGTCTTTTAAACATCGCTTGAACATCTATACTAGCGTCTTTTAAACATCACTTGAACATCTATACAAACGTCTTTTAAAAATCGCTTGAACATCTATACAAACATCTTTTAAACATCGCTTGAACATCTATACAAACGTCTTTTGAACATCGCTTGAACATCTATATAAACGTCTTTTAAACATCGCTTGAACATCTATACTAGCGTCTTTTAAACATCACTTGAACATCTATACAAACTTCTTTTAAACATCGCTTGAACATCTATACTAGCGTCTTTTAAACATCACTTGAACATCTATACAAACGTCTTTTAAACATCGCTTGAACATCTATACAAACATCTTTTAAACATCGCTTGAACATCTATACAAACGTCTTTTAAACATCACTTGAACATCTATACTAGCGTCTTTTAAACATCACTTGAACATCTACATAAACGTCTTTTAAACATCGCTTGAACATCTATACAAACGTCTTTTAAACATCGCTTGAACATCTATATAAACGTCTTTTAAACATCGCTTGAACATCTATATTAGCGTCTTTTAAACATCGCTTGAACATCTATACAAACGTCTTTTAAACATCGCTTGAACATCTATATTAGCGTCTTTTAAACATCGCTTGAACATCTATACAAACGTCTTTTAAACATCGCTTGAACATCTATACAAACGTCTTTTAAACATCGCTTGAACATCTAGATTAGCGTCTTTTAAACATCGCTTGAACATCTATACAAACGTCTTTTAAACATCGCTTGAACATCTAGATTAGCGTCTTTTAAACATCGCTTGAACATCTAGATTGGTGTGGGTCTGGGGGTGCACAGGTTTTTTTAATGTGTGTCAAACTAAAGTCGTTGTCTTCACAAAGTGATTCCTCAGTGGAGTCGTACTCACAAAACACGTACGGGCGCATGGCAAAATTATTTTTTTAATGACGATTGCAGCAACAAGAAGGGGTATAGCGTTCCTAGCATAAAACTTGCCTCTTTTGGTGTGGAAACAGCGTTCGCCAGTTGGCCACAGTGGGAATATTATTGGCCATTTGGTAATAGTGTGAGTAGCGTTAGGCAATTGGTAATAGTGTGAGTAGCATTAGGCAATTGGTAATAGTGTGAGTAGCATTAGGCAATTGGTAATAGTGTGAGTAGCATTAGGCAGTTGGTAATAGTGTGAGTAGCATTAGGCAATTGGTAATAGTGTGACTAGCATTGGCCATTTGGTAATAGTGTGAGTAGCGTTGGCCTATTGGTAATTTAAAACATTTAGGAGCAAAACCAAAACAAAATAATAACATCCGAAAATAACTTGATCGCGTTTGAATACCATTGACGTCATACTGTTCACGGGCGCTGGTAAATGGGGCACACAGCCCCCCAGGCTGAGGAGTACACGACAGTGTTCCTTTTTTAAAGAATTGAAAACAATGGATGATATTCACGTCAAGGTGACGCAATGTCAGCAGATGTCATTGGTACTTGATAAGAAAAAAAGTGTGTGTGTGTGGGGGGGGGGTGTCTTTCCTGCATCTCGCTTGCAGGAGTCAAACTCACGCCAGACTTACTCCCCTCGCACGCGCCACGGGATCTAAAAGCTATCTCTAAACGAGCCCATCTGCTAGGTACGTGCCGACGGCTCTATAGCCCAAGTCTCGGGCTCGTACAAGCGTCATCTCAGGGGTTCTAAAGTTGTATTTAAGCGAGGCGCGAACGCTCCTCATGTCACCGGCGAACCTCGTCTGCTTGCCTTGATCAGATCTGACCAGGACTGACCAGCACTACAGATTTGAAAAAGTTGCTTGCATTGTTTAAGATATAACTGTAACAACAGCTATGTGACGTCATTGGATTGAGTTTTTTTGTTTTCTTAACAAGTGTTTGACTCCAACACCAGTGATTTTAAAATAATCACATCTTTCCACTACCAAAATCCACCCCCCCCCCCACACAAAAAAAATATATATAAATATTTAAAAACAATTAAAAGAGTTACAGAAATATGTTGAGAACCTCTGTGCAATTGCTTTTAGATCGCTTCATGAAGAGATTTCGCAATGAGGTGTTTGTATGTAAATAAAGCATTACCCTCTACCCAACGAAAGTCACGTGGGTCCATGGGGAAGTCAGTGTTTGAGGTTAAAAATGGGAGGGGGAGAGGGTGTTGGGAACAGAATATGTCAAGCTAATAAAACTTGTAAGGATGAGACGGATTTGACTAGTGAAGGTGAGACGGATTTGACTAGTGAAGGTGAGATGGATTTGACTTGTGAAGGTGAAACGGATTTGACTAGTGAAGGTGAGACGGATTTGACTTGTGAAGGTGAGACGGATTTGACTAGTGAAGGTGAGATGGATTTGACTTGTGAAGGTGAAAGGGAGTTGACTAGTGAAGGTGAGACGGATTTGACTTGTGAAGGTGAGACGGATTTGACTAGTGAAGGTGAGATGGATTTGACTTGTGAAGGTGAAACGGATTTGACAAGTGAAGGTGAGACGGATTTGACTAGTAAAGGTGAGATGGATTTGACTTGTGAAGGTGAAACGGATTTGACTAGTGAAGGTGAGACGGATTTGACTTGTGAAGGTGAGACTGATTTGACTAGTGAAGGTGAGACGGATTTGACTTGTGAAGGTGAAACGGATTTGACTTGTGAAGGTGAGACTGATTTGACTTGTGAAGGTGAAACGGATTTGACCTGTGAAGGTGAGACTGATTTGACCTGTGAAGGTGAGACTGATTTGACTTGTGAAGGTGAGACTGATTTGCCTTGTGAAGGTGAGACAGCTATGACCTACGCCAAATCAGGGCAGAGCATGATGGGATAGGGCAGGAGCGGCATGGCCTCCTACCTCCAGCACCCACTTTTAAGATAGCATCTTGACTGAATGTCCTGTCGACGCCCAGATTAGCATACATTGCGAGTAAAATTCTGTATGAGTTTATGTTACACGGAGACATACATTACAAGTAAGGTTTCTACTTATTTTGTTTGTGTCCATATGAGAGATCCCATTGTCATCTTTATTTTTTAAAAGGAAACCTTGAGAGGTAGGAAATAAAATTTAAAAAAAATCATTTTAAACAGAGGGTCTAGAACAGGGGTTCTAAAACTACGGCCCTTCGGGTAAGATCCGACTCGCTGGCCGCCGTAGGGGTACCTGGCTAGCAGCGGCAAAATTGAAACCGGAAATTGATACATCTCACTGGCCGAACTTCTCCTTGAAATACTATTAAGTTATGTTGGATATATTTTCTTCATTTTAAATATGTTATAATATTTTTCGCAGCTCTCCCCCCCCCCACTCAAACTAAAAATTAGATATGCGCTGTTTGCATAAAAGTGCATATGAACAGTGTGCATAGAATTTGAGACATGTGAAGTGTGCATAGAATTTGAGACATGTGAAGTGTGCATAGAATTTGAGACATGCGAAGTGTGCATAGAATTTGAGACATGTGAAGTGTGCATAGAATTTGAGACATGTGAAGTGTGCATAGAATTTGAGACATGTGAAGTGTGCATAGAATTTGAGACATGTGAAGTGTGCATAGAATTTGAGACATGTGAAGTGTGCATATAATTTGAGACATGTGAAGTGTGCATAGAATTTGAGACATGTGAAGTGTGCATATAATTTGAGACATGTGAAGTGTGCATAGAATTTGAGACATGTGAAGTGTGCATAGAATTTGAGACATGTGAAGTGTGCATAGAATTTGAGACATGTGAAGTGTGCATAGAATTTGAGACATGTGAAGTGTGCATAGAATTCCTTGACACTTTCTTGTTGAAAAAATATGGTCCAGCCCCCGATTGTGTCTGAATACACCGATCCGGTCCCTTGTTTAATAAATTTGAGGACTCCTGCTCTAGAACTATCTGAAGGGCCGAATGAGGCTAGAACTATCTGAAGGGCCGAATGAAGCTAGAACTATCTGAAGGGCCGAATGAAGCTAGAACTATCTGAAGGGCCGAATGAGGCTAGAACTATCTGAAGGGCCGAATGAGGCTAGAACTATCTGAAGGGCCGAATGAAGCTAGAACTATCTGAAGGGCCGAATGAAGCTAGAACTATCTGAAGGGCCGAATGAAGCTAGAACTATCTGAAGGGCCGAATGATGTTAATCTATGCTTCAAGAGCAGCAAACTTCTTTCATTTATAATACACCATTAAGAAGTGTTGAATAAAGCTTAGAGGGCCACGGACAGAGAACTTGAGGACTCTCATCAAGATCTTTAGCGACGTTCAATAAAAGACAGGGTGTTAAAAGAACGAAAGAGACCTGGAGGTACTGTCATCTAAAAACGACATCTGACGCAACAGGTTCCCGTGATGCTCCGGGGCTTACCAGCAGACTCCTAAGTGGAATATTGACGAGTCGAAATTTCATTGGGCGACCGGTCGATAACGGTTTAATGAAGGACTCTAGACAAGGGGAGCTAATAGGTGTCGAAGAAAGAAGGGGTGATAACGCAATAACGCAGCTGAGAAACTGGGGTGAACATGATTGAAGACTTACAAATCGGGAGAGCCATTTTATGACACGGAATGAGAGCCATTTCATGACACGGGATGAGAGCCATTTCAAGACACGGGATGAGAGCCATTTCATGACACGTGATGAGAGTCATTTCAAGACACGGAATGAGAGCCATTTCATGTCACAGGATGAGAGCCATTTCATGACACGGAATGAGAGACTTTTCATGACCCGAAAAGATAGCGCCACCACGATGATTACCTTTGTAATGACCATCACTACCACTAACTTCTCCCAGCAGGGACACTTTCCCTCCGTCTTCTCCCAGCAGGGACACTTTCCCTCCCTCTTCTCCCAGCAGGGACACTTTCCCTCCCTCTTCTCCCAGCAGGGACACTTTCCCTCCCTCTTCTCCCAGCAGGGACACTTTCCCTTCCACTTCTCCCAGCAGGGACACTTTCTCTTCCTCTTCTCCCAACAGGGACACTTTCCCTCCCTCTTCTCCCAGCAGGGACACTTTCCCTCCCTCTTCTCCCAGCAGGGACACTTTCCCTCCCTCTTCTCCCAGCAGGGACACTTTCCCTCCCTCTTCTCCCAGCAGGGACACTTTCCCTCCCTCTTCTCCCAGCAGGGACACTTTCCCTTCCTCTTCTCCCAGCAGGGACACTTTCCCTTCCTCTTCTCCCAGCAGGGACACTTTCCCTCCTTCTTCTCCCAGCAGGGACACTTTCCCTTCCTCTTCTCCCAGCAGGGACACTTTCCCTCCCTCTTCTCCCAGCAGGGACACTTTCCCTTCCTCTTCTCCCAGCAGGGACACTTTCCCTTCCTCTTCTCCCAGCAGGGACACTTTCCCTTCCTCTTCTCCCAGCAGGGACACTTTCCCTTCCTCTTCTCCCAGCATCTTTCTGTCCCTAACATCACTCTTCTCCCATCACCATTCTGTCCCTAACATCACTCTTCTCCCAGCACCTTTCTGTCCCTAACATCACTCTTCTCCCAGCACCTTTCTGTCCCTAACATCACGTTAAATTTTCTTTTGAATGCATTTTTTTGTTTTACTATTAGTAGAGTGCGTTCAAAAAGAAATTTGACGAAAATTTTAACGTGTGAACTGAAAAAAGATTCGACCAAATTACCGCTCGATTAAATTTCCGTCGACGAAATTTCTTTCGATCAAATTTCCGATATCCCTTCTTTCTACCAATAAACATTAAGACCTTCCCATCACCCCCCTCTCCCCCCCCTTCCCCCCCAAATCTTCTCATTACGTCACTTTCCCCTCAACGCGGAAGTTGAACCAATTAACGAGTCCTTACAAGATGGCCTACAGGGCTCCAGAAAACCCAGACACACAGACAGTGGAAGGTTGGAAGTTTCTGATGTACAAGACATCAAGATGTATTTCCAGACAGTGGCATGTTTCTGATCTTCAAGGTATCAGAATGTATTGAACATCATATACATGTTGACTGTATTTACCTAAGACTTAAGACATTTTGAAATTTTAATATATTTGGGAAAACATAATAATCAAGTAGCTATCCGGCCCTCACTCCGACCAACCCTCACACCCGCCTCGGGTGACTGGCACCCTCACTCCGACCAACCCTCACAACCGCCTCGGGTGACTGGCACCCTCACTCCGACCAACCCTCACACCCACCTCGGGTGGCTGGCGCCCTCACTCCGACCAACCCACTGTAGAGAAAATATTTTGACAACAAAAATGAAGGGGACAAATTTTAAGATGGTCGCGTTCTAGATCTAATGAGACATTTGGGAAGGGAATACCCTCTAAAAATACCAGCCAATCAAAATGCTCAGTTTAAAAATATGAAAACATTGAGTGCGGTGTGACCCTAAGTCACTAGACAACGGAAAAGAACAAGTTCACATTAAGCCCATGGGGTGGAAGGGGAGGGGGGTCTGATGAGCAGTCACCCTTAGCTGTGTATAACACTATTTTACGGTAGTACACATCGATATGCGGAGACCTCTTTTGATCAAGAGGTCTACCCTCTACGCCTCGAAGCTTCGACCCCTTGGGCCATAAACAACTTCCCCCCACCCCCACCCCCCTCACAAGGCTCATCGACTCTGGTAAAGGCAGAGACAGAGGCTACTTCTGAAACAACCGACAGTGAACAACCATGTATATCGTATCTCTCTCTCACAAAACCTTAATCACACGGGGCAGTAACTCAAGACTGAACTAAATATTGTCGAATAGCGGTTATCTTCCATGTCAATCGATGCCTAAGTCACACCACGTGACCCAGCGGCGCGTGCGAGATAAGGCTACAAACATTTCGTGTGTCGCTCGGTCGTTGGTTTAGAAAAAAATAAGGGGAGAGCAGAGTACTCGGCATTGAAGGGAGAGCAGAGTACTCGGCATTGAAAGGAGAGCAGAGTACTCAGCATTGAAGTGAGAGCATAATAGTCCGCATTGAGGGGAGAGCAGAGTACTCGGCATTGAAGGGAGAGCAGAGTACTCGGCATTGAAGGGAGAGCAGAGTACTCGGCATTGAAGGGAAAGCATAATAGTCCGCATTGAGGGGAGAGCAGAGTACTCAGCATTGAAGGGAGAGCAGAATATTCCGCATTGAGGGAGAGCAGAGAATTCAACATTGAGTGGAGCGCAGATTACTCACCACGAGAGGAGTGCAGATGATTCATCGTCAAAGTGAGAGAAGCGTACTCAGCATTGAGGGCAGAGCACTGAGCATTGAAAGGAGAACACATTATTCAGCGTTGCGGGAAAGCACATGGTGAAATGTTTCGTTTAAAGAGAAATGGTGTATGATTACAACTCTGGTGAATCAATGAGGAGTATTCTGATCTCCCCTAAATACTCAGTACTCTGATCCCCCCTAAATAATGAGTACTCTGATCTCCCCTAAGTACTGAGTAGTCTGATCTCTCCTAAGTACTGAGTATTCTGATCTCCCCTAAATACCGAGTACTCTAATCTCCCCTAAATACTGAGTAATCTGATCTCTCTTAAGTACTGAGTTCTCTGATCTCCCCTAAATGCTGAATACTATGATCTCCTCTAAATGCTGGGTTCTCTGATCTCCCCTAAATACTGAGTACTCTAATCTCCCCTAAATACTGAGTAATCTGATCTCTCCTAAGTACTGAGTTATCTGATCTCCCCTAAATGCTGAATACTATGATCTCCTCTAAATGCTGGGTTCTCTGATCTCCCCTAAATACTGAGTACTCTAATCTCCCCTAAATACTGAGTAATCTGATCTCCCCTAAATAATGAGCACTCTGATCTCCTGTAAATGCTGAATACTATGATCTCCCCTAAAGGCTGAGCACTCTTTTCCCCTACATGCTGAGCACTCTGATCTCCCCTAAGTACTGAGTGTGACGTCCAAAACTAGATGTTGTGACGTCCGAAACTAGATGTTGTGACCTCCAAAACTAGATGATTTAAGCGTCCAAAACTAGATTTTTGACGTCAAATATTAAATGTTGTGACCTCAAAAACTAGATGATATGACTTCCAATTAGTTTCATCCTCAGCCTATATAGAATACGACGTCATGCTAGTGAAAGAAAGAAGTAGTATTGTTCTTCCGGGTTGAAGACGTTCATTAGACGTCAACATATATGTAGAGCTGGAAGAGGGCGGTTTCGAATATGAAGCAGGACAGACCAGAAGCAAAATCTACATACGAGATTATTTAACCCATATCCGCAATATAACAGGTTGAGAACCTTGAGCGGTCCCTGGGGGTCAGGTGTGGGTCGGCTCCGTGGAAAGGGAGAGTAATGATGATAAACAGGGGATTTTTATCAGCCAACCAAATATACAGGTTATTTAATATACTCTCACAGCACCCCCCCACCCCCCCCCCCCCCCCCCCCCCCCCACCCCCCCCCCCCCCCCCCCCCCCCCCCCCCCCACCCCCCCCCCCCGCCCCCCCCCCCCCCCNCAATCTGTTTCAGCTTACAAAAGACCGTAAGTGCGGTGCCGTGCCACTGTCTTGCGGCAACGGTTGAGGTGTAGCAAGGTCAAGGCCGCATAGATTAATCCGTTTCCTCCTGATTGTCGAAATCAGTGGCTGGCAATCTGATAAAGCGATGTTTGCTTTCTTCTAGGTACAGTAAACTTATATCAACGAAAACAGTAAACATGTACTGACATAGTAAACATGTACTTGACATAATAAACATGTAATTGACATAATAAACATGTACTTGACATAATAAACATGTATTTGACATAGTAATTCTGTACGTGGCATTGTAAACATGTACTTGACACAGTAAACATGTACTTTACATAGTAAACATGTACTTGACATAATAAACCTGAACGTGGTTTACAAATTTGTTTAGAGATTGCGGAGCTCTGATCCCAAGAACGTGACGTCAATGAAGAGATATTTTAGAACCACCAAAATAATGACGTCATGCACATGATTTATTTATGTGAAGGTTTATATATTTCTACATGTCTACATGTCAGGAAAATGTCGCCATTTTGTAAGAGCAGTTTGATAGATAAGTACATGGGTGTATTCGGAAAATACATGGGCGTATTCAGAAAGTGGGTTCGAGAAGAAACATTTGCTGGAGCTCCTTTTTTTTTTTTTTTAGATCGTTACAGTTCTAGTATCCGTCGTTAAAAATATGGGGTCAGCTTCTAACGACATGGAGACGAAACGACCTTCACAACAACTACCCCATACAACGACCTCTATAACAACTACCCCATACAACGACCTCTATAACAACTACCCCATACAACGACCTCTATAACAACTACCCCATACAACGACCTCTATAACAACTACCCCATACAACGACCTCCACAACAACTACCCCATACAACGACCTCCATTACAAGTACCCCATACAACGCGTTAGTGAGTCAAACAATAAATGACAAAGCGGATGTTTACAGCAATGACAAAAGTCCCAATACAAATCAGTTAAAAGAAAATATATCTATCAGCCCTCAAAGAGAGCCCGTGACCACCGTAGTTAAGACACAGCATAAATATTGTTGTGTCATATAATTTATGTGGTATATAAATCATGTGTGATATAATTCATGTGGTATAGTATATATGTGATACATAATTTATGTGGTATATAAATCATGTTGTATATAATTCATGTGGTATATACTTTATGTGGCATATAATTTATGTTTCATATAAATTATGTGGTATATAATTCATGTGATATGTCATTCATGTGGTATATAATTCAAGTGGTATGTAATTCATGTTTTATACAAAATAGGTGGTATATAATTTATGTGGTATATAAATTATGTAATATACAATTTATGTGGTATATAATTTATGTGGTATATAATTCATGTGGTATATAAATTATGTGGTATATAATTCATGTGATATGTCATTCATGTGGTATATAATTCAAGTGGTATGTAATTCATGTGGTATGTAATTCATGTTTTATACAAATTATGTGGTATATAAATTATGTGGTATATAAATTATGTGGTATATAAATTATGTGGCATATAATTTATGTGGTATATAATTCATGTGGTATATAATTTATGTTTTAAATAATTTATGTGGTATATAATTTGTTTTATATAATTTATGTGATACATAATTCATGTGGTATATAATTCAAGTGGTATATAATTTATGTTTTAAATAATATATGTGGTATATAATTTGTTTTATATAATTTATGTGGTATATAATTCATGTGGTATATAATTCATGTGGTATATAATTCATTTGGCATATAATTCATGTTTTAAATAAATTATGTGGTATATAATTCATGTGGTATATAATTTATGTGGCATATAATTCATGTGGTATATAATTCATGTGGTATACATTAAATATTCACCTTTTCTTTGCACTCTGTAGGAAGAGCACCACGGCCTTGTGGAAAGCCGTCATAGTTTTAGAACCTCTCCTGCTGCACGTTTTGGTATCCATAGTGATAAACCCAGGTGAAAATAACACAAAGCAACCCGATCCACTGCAGGAGGCCACCCTGTCCGACGGGTTGACGTTGCACACAACCTGGTACGTCTTACTTTGAGATTATTTGAACATCCATGAGCTCCTGAATTCAATCCAATGGCTCCTGAATTCTTTCCAAATAAAAATTAAAAAAAAAAAAAACCACTCACACTTTTCACAAGTCGCATCCAGTTTTCACAAGTCGCATTTTTAAGTGTGTAAAAAATAAAAAAATTAAAAAATTATTAATTGAAATGTGGAAATTCTGAGACATTGTTGAGACGCAGTGCAGATATCAAAGGCGTCCTACGTCACATTTTTTATCCTTGAAGAATAATCCAGTGAAGAATAAATAAACACACAATCCTTTCAGATTCTTGGCATCTGGTTGTTGTTTTTTTCAGATCTATGACGTCAGTGAATCATTTTTTTTTTAAACAAAACTTTAAAACATCAACCGGATAACAAATGTGTTGGTAAATAATCAGAAATAGTTGATCAATCCATTTCAATTCAGAATGCCACATCAATAGATCACAAATAGGCCTCACGTGTTTAGCCATTTGGTAAAGAGTCTGGTGAAACGTGAAATAAATAAATACAGCACGAAGAGGTTCAATGAACCAGAATACAGATTTAAGGTCAAGGTGGACGGACCGGTTTGAGCGGGTGGAAGGACAGGCTTTAGGAGGTGGAGGAGCCGGTTTAAGGGAGTGGAGGAGCCGGTTTAAGGGAGTGGAGGAGCCGGTTTAAGGGAGTGGAGGACCCGGTTTAAGGGAGTGGAGGAGCCGGTTTAAGGGAGTGGAGGAGCCGGTTTACGGGAGTGGAGGAGCCGGTTTAAGGGAGTGGAGGAGC
>CAXITT010000014.1:922549-925007 GCA_964033795.1 Lymnaea stagnalis | reverse complement strand
AAAAAAACTCCATTAAATATGAGTATTTGTTAGGTGTGGGTTACAGGAGGATGTATAATAAAAAAAAAAAAGAGGGGGGGGGGGGGGGGGGGCTGTTACCCCCAGTACCATGACTATCGACTTCTTGGTTATTATCTGGAAATAGCTGTGAGCTGTTTATTTACTGATAAAACAATATTTAAAAAAAAAAATGAATTTATTGATCCCTAGAAAGTTACATAACACAGGCGACTCTATTGATTATGGTCCACAGCCATTTCATATCTCTCGGCTTAATATGCTACAGATTTGAGGGTCCACTGACCCATAGATCACGTGAACGTTCTATAAGACTGGCGACTCCATTGATTATGGTCCACAACCACTTTAGATCTCTCGGCTCATTTTGCTACAGATTTGAAGGTCCAATGACCCATTGGGGCTCATCTAAGTCTTAAAATGTATTCCAACCATCCATAATGATTCCAAAGTCCACTCAGGAATCTGTTGGCTAGTAACGTCAGGAATCTGTTGGCTAGTAACGTCAGGAATCTGTTGGCTAGTAACGGTCCGAGGTCATCAATGTTCCCTTCCGGTTTTGCCTTTGTCGACGATAAGATCATTTCTTTATTCAGGGAATTTAAAAGGAAAAATAAAAAGAATCTGTCCGGTATTCTTCTCTCTTACAGGAAATAATTTACATTCACTCAAAGCTTTGATTTCTGTCGTGACTTTTTGTAAGACACTTGTAGAATGTGGAGACTTTTCTGAAGACAGGTTTACATTTGGAGAGTTACTCTCAGACACGTATCAAATTATGAGATTCCTGTAAGACAGGTCTAGTCTTTGGAGATTGCTGTATGACAGGTCTAGATATTGGAGATTCCTGTATGACAGGTCTAGATATTGGAGATTCCTGTAAGACAGGTCTAGTTATTGGAGATTCCTGTATGACAGGTCTAGATATTGGAGATTCCTGTATGACAGGTCTAGATATTGGAGATTCCTGTAAGACAGGTCTAGATATTGGAGATTCCTGTAAGACAGGTCTAGTTATTGGAGATTCCTTTAACACAGGTCCAGTTATTGAAGAATCCTGTAAGAAGGTCTACCTTTTGGACGCTTTAGACTCCTCCGTACAACAGCGTCTATTTGTGACACGTAGCTATAGAACCACCTGTTACAGGTACTATAGAACCACTTGTTACAGGTACTATAGAACCACCTGTTACAGGTACTATAGAACCACTTGTTACAGGTACTATAGAACCACCTGTTACAGGTACTACTGAAACACTTGTTACAGGTACTATAGAACCACCTGTTACAGGTACTATTGGCGGCGACAGATCAAAGGCAAAGATAACGTTACACAGGAGAGCTCCAGTGTATCGGCCGAGGGGCCACGGCTTATCACCAACACAGTTTTCTACAACAGAAACTTAATAGTAACAAGGATGAGGATAGTAGGATAACTGCCACGTCGGTTGTTGCGTTACGGAGTATGTTGATGTATGTACACTGTCGTATGATAACAGCGGATACAAGAATGATTAGCAATAAGTCAGTGAGTGAAGATAGAGGGAATAAGTGAGTGAATGGGTGAACAAAGAAGGAACAATTGAGTGAATCCCATATTTTAAGATTTAACTTTTATTTATTTATTGACAGTTGTGTTGGGAGATTAGTAAAGGTGAAGAATTGAAAAGTGGTAAAATTTTGATCAAGAGAAGTATTGATTAGGTGAAAGATTAATTAAAATTCAGAATAGTTCAGACTTGTGGCGTAGCTTGGTTTAGTGGCGCCCGGGGCAGACAGAGAGTTTCCGCCTCCCTCTCCTCTTACCCCTCCCTTCCCACACCGCACGTAAAACTCTGTGGTTGGGAAACATGCCTCCCCTCATAAAATAGAGGAAAGTGCGACCCAGGTGGACTGCCCTATTTTATCGACCCCCCCCCCCCCCCCCTTTTTTTTTTCCTCCACCCGTGATAACAAGGAAAAGTTTTTCCCTAACATTAAATCCCTAAANTCAGAATAGTTCAGACTTGTGGCGTAGCTTGGTTTAGTGGCGCCCGGGGCAGACAGAGAGTTTCCGCCTCCCTCTCCTCTTACCCCTCCCTTCCCACACCGCACGTAAAACTCTGTGGTTGTGAAACAGGCCTCCCCTCATAAAATAGAGGAAAGTGCGGCCCCGGTGCACTGCCCCATTTTATCCACCCCCCCCCCCTCCACCTTTTTTTTTTCCTACACCAGTGATAACAAGGAAAAGTATTTGCCTAACATTAAATGCCTAAACAGTGATAAGTAACGGCACAACGGCAAAAACTATATAGTCACATGGTCAAGAAACAAAACCAATATTTGTTATTTATATCTTGTGATAGAACGTTAAACCTGAAGCTTTAGGTCAGCTTGACCATAACCTGTCGTCCACTCAAGCTTTAGGTCAGCTTGACCATATCTTGTCGTCCACTCACCC
>CAXITT010000014.1:912549-920049 GCA_964033795.1 Lymnaea stagnalis | reverse complement strand
TTGATACGCCCCCGAACTCGAGCACCCTAACCTTTGTTTCTGGGGTACAGAAACGTCCAGGTGCATCCACGCGCCACTTCCTCGTGAAGGTAACATCAACATCCGGTACGGAGACATCTTGTGGGCCGATGTGAGGAGGTGACCTCCTGGTTGAGCAGTGCCAGATTTTCTAGGAGGAAATGGATGTACGCGCTGTTTGTGTACAAGAGGCACTTCAAGTGGATCCCATTTTTATCATAGGATGATCTTTGAAGATTCGTGTTCAGCATATATATGTATGATCTTTAAATACTCCGGTTGTTTATGGATGATCTTTAAAGAGCCATCTTAAGACTATCATGTTTAATCTATGGATGATCTCTAAAAAATATTTCTGGTATTTAGAAGATCATTTTTAGATCTTTAAAGAAAATCTTAAAGATTTGTGTTGTATCTTTGTAAGATCTTTGAAGATTCGTAGTGCAAGGTCTTTGCAGATTCGCAATGGGTCTTAAGAAGATTTTTAAAATTCTTAAAACAATTTGTGTGGTTTAAACTTGTGTCACATTGTGATCTTTGAAGAAGAACGTTAAGACGATAAACATATTTTTGACTATTTAGTTATCTCGCAATACAAGGATCGGCAAGTGTTTGAGCACTCTGCTCGCATAGCCAGCCATTGTTTGAGAACCTCTGCTCGTATCGTAAACCATTGTTTGAGAACCTCTGCTTTGTATCGTCAGCCATTGCTTGAGAACATCTGCCCTTATCGACAGCTCGAATCGTCAACAAAAGTTTGAGAACCTCTGCTCGTATAGTCAGCCATTTTTTGACAGGTGTGATGCAGTGCAACCATTAACTTCGTAGGGTCAGAGGTAAACATTTCTTTCTACCACCTGAACGGAAACATTTCTTTCTATCTCCTAAAGGGAAACATTTCTTTCTACCGCCTGAAGGGAAACATTTCTTTCTACCGCCTGAAGGGAAACATTTCTTTCTACCGCCTGAAGGGAAACATTTCTTTCTACCGCCTGAAGGGAAACATTTCTTTCTACCACCTGAAGGGAAACATTTCTTTCTACCGCCTGAAGGGAAACATTTCTTTCTACCGCCTGAAGGGAAACATTTCTTTCTACCTCCTAAAGGGAAACAATTCTTTCTATCTCCTAAAGGGAAACATTTCTTTCTACCGCCTGAAGGGAAACATTTCTTTCTACCGCCAGAAGGGAAATATTTCTTTCTTCCTCCTAAAGGGAAACAATTCTTTCTATCTCCTAAAGGGAAACATTTCTTTCTACCGCCTGAAGGGAAACATTTCTTTCTACCGCCTGAAGGGAAACATTTCTTTCTAGCTCCTAAAGGGAAACAATTCTTTCTACCACCTGAACGGAAACAATTCTTTCTATCTCCTAAAGGGAAACATTTCTTTCTACCGCCTGAAGGGAAACATTTCTTTCTACCGCTTGAAGGGAAACATTTCTTTCTATCTCCTAAAGGGAAACAATTCTTTCTATCTCCTAAAGGGAAAAAATTCTTTCTATCTCCTAAAGGGAAACATTTCTTTCTACCGCCTGAAGGGAAACATTTCTTTCTATCCCCTAAAGGGAAACAATTCTTTCTATCTCCTAAAGGGAAAAATTTCTTTCTACCGCCTGAAGGGAATCATTTCTTTCTACCTCCTAAACGTAAACATTTCTTTCTATCTCCTGAAGGGAAACATTTTTCTCTATCTCCTGCGTCGTCCAACATTAAAAAGATAACAAAAAGTGCAATATCTTAATGAGCATATTATATGGCTGCAAGACTGCTGGAGTATAGAAAGATTAAAAGGAAGGCGAACACTCCAGCCGCTGGAGTATAGAAAGATTAAAAGGAAGGTGAACACTCCAGACAGCTGGAGTAAAGAAAGATTAAAAGGAAGGTGAAACTCCAGATAGACAAGAGATTTGAGCTGGAAGATGGGCGGGGCTAGAGATGGTGTTAACAGATTGGGATGGGGAGGGAGTTCATGGTTGGTGTTACAAGTAGGTGGGGGGGGGGTGGTGGTGAATACTCTGAACAGATGAGGCGATTCAAAGATAGGTCCCAAATAAGCTTTGAGCTGGAAGATGGGTGGGGCTAGAGATGGTGTTAACGGATTGGGATGGGGGGGGTGTTCATGGTTGGTGTTACAAGTAGGTGGGGGGGGGTGGTGGTGAATACTCTGAACAGATGAGGCGATTCAAAGATAGGTCCCAAATAAGCTGAGACCCTTGACACACGGAGTTTGTGTCCAGATAGGTCTCGGTAGTAGCTTAGACCCGGCCTTCTTCCTTGTACGTCATCCAATATGGCTGCAGGTTTTTGGTTTAATCAAAACAATCTCTGCATTCATCGCTTACGCTTAAATGTGATGTTTGGTATTTTACAAAGTATGTGTGCGTGTGGTGGGGGGGGGGTGTAAGCAGTAACAAGGAAGTGATAGTGCTAGACGTTACATGCAAAAATCACTAAAATACAAATCATTTGTGTTATTGTTACTTCACTAAACGAAAGTGTAACATCTATTGTTATTTCCCAAACAAAAGTGTAACATCTATTGCTACTTCACCAAATAGAGTGTAACATCTATTGTTACTTCACCAAATGAAAGTGTAACATCTATTGCTAATTCACCAAATAGAGTGTAACATCTATTGTTACTTCACCAAATGAAAGTGTAATATCTATTGTTATTTCACCAAATGAAAGTGTAACATGTTTTAAAGAAATATTCACAGATCGACATATCAATTTCGCCCTTTACCAACACAAAACACAAACACACCACCTTCATCCAACCCCCGAGTAAAAGCACTCGACAAACTCCATTACCCGAGGCTTTTCGAGCAAATTTTAAGTCATATTCAGAACGACAAGTTTGCATTGGGGCGGCCGGCGCTCGACTAATGTGATCTAAACCTCGGGCCCACGAGAACATACGGGCACGCGCAGAGCACGGGCCAAGTATCGATACAAAGGCACTCAGCTTCAAATTCGATCACAGGAAATCGATTAGGAAACTACATTACTACAAATCGATAAAGCGAGTACACTGCTCCCCCAGCCCCTCTCCCCTACCACCCCCCACCCACAGCCCACGGTTAACATTGTTAAGTTGGCGCGTGGGCGGAGCACGTGAAAGTCTAAATGTATTTACATACATTCTTGGAAATGAAATCACCGTGTAGTTTCACAGTAGTGAAGATCCTCCTAGGAGCCACCAATGTGCTTAGGGTATAGCTGGTGTGCACGGGTTATGACTTGCGGGTAACAAAGGTCCCACATTTTGGTACAGCCCATTGTTTCGGTACAGCCCAGTGTTTTTTCGTTCCACCCTCTGATTCGGTTACGGCCCAGTTTTTCGGTACGGTCCACTGTTTCGGTACGGTCCACTGTTTCGGCTCCGCCCACTGTTTCGGTTCGACATGCTCTTTCGGTTCGACATGCTCTTTCGGTTGCACATGCTCTTTCGGTACTGTCCACTGTTTCGGTTCGACATGCTCTTTCGGTACGGCCCACTGTTTCGGTTCGATCCACCACTGCAGTAAGGCCAACAATGTTGCGATGTAATTCCCTTTATTTAAATAATAAAAAAAAAATTGCAATTACAATCATTGGACATTGTGGGCATTTGGCCCAAATTCTGACCCATGGGACAGAATGGTCACGAATTTATTTGATTCCCGTTTTTGACATGGTTTTGTTTAACCCCATGATTCAAACCCTGATGGCCACAGAACCCGCCTTTACACCCAGGTAGTTTAAGTTCGGCTGTACCTGTAACTCACAGAACGCCTTCTCCCCCCCCCCCCCCCCAAGAACCGCCTTTACACCCAGGTAGCTTAGGTTGGGCCGTACCTGCAACTCACAGAACGGCCACATACCAACTGAATGACGGACCGCGCGGCATGTGCCCGTGATGAGCTTAGCGTCTATTGACATCAGGGTACAAACATCACAAGTCCACGCTGTACCGAGACGTACCGACATTCAGCAACGGCCCAGAGAAATGTGTCACTGGAGCCGTAATGTGTCACAAGTGTAATTTCCATCCAGTGGTATCTGACAACAGTGTAATTTGACACATTTATAATGTGTCAGTAATGGGTTACTAGTTTATTAAATTTGTGACTTGAGTAATTTGGGATTAGATTAATATATCACTGGCGTAATATGTCACAAGTTTGACACAAGTATAATTTGTTAGTAATGTGTCACCAAGGTGTCACTAGTTTATTTATTTAGTTACTAGAGTAATGCGTATAAAAGTCTTGTGTCAAACGGGTAATGTGTATAAAAGTCTTATGTCTAACGAGTAATATATCTAAGCGTAATACACTACACCTGACCGCGCCCACTCTAAACAGACCGCGGCATGTCTCTTCTATGAAAAAGTAACAACATTCAAGTCCAGAAGACAGCATCATGATTTTGTAAGAATCAATCAAAACAGTATCCGATTCCTTACACTTAAAACAAGCAAACATTTCAACTCAAACACAGAGCTTTTAAACACATTATGAGATCCATCGTAAACCTGACACATAACAATACATAGAACCCTTGAACAATTCATTGACAGCTTGAATGAAATAATGATAGAACCCTTGAACAATTCATTGAACGCTTGAATAAAATAATGATAAGAGCCCATGAACGATTCATTGAACATCTGAATAAAATAATGATAAGAGCCCATGAACGATTCATTGAACATCTGAATAAAATAATGATAAGAGCCCATGAACGATTCATTGAACATCTGAATAAAATAATGATAGAACCCTTGAACGATTCATTGAACATCTGAATAAAATAATGATAGAACCCTTGAACGATTCATTGAACATCTGAATAAAATAATGATAGAACCCTTGAATGATTCATTGAACATCTGAATAAAATAATGATAGAACCCTTGAACGATTCATTGAACATCTGAATAAAATAATGATAGAAGCCTTGAACGATTCATTGAACATCTGAATAAAATAATGATAGAACCCTTGAACGATTCCCACACTATTTAGATCCGTTATAAACTGAACCCACCATAGACGGCCACAGAAATCTTTAAGAATCCAATGTACATCAATCCAATGTACATCAATCCAATGTACATCAATCCAATGTACATCAATCCAATGTACATCAATCCAATGTACATCAATCCAATGTACATCACATCTGAACGAAACATTTCAACGACTTCCCCACCATCCAATGTGATCCACTTTACACACGACTGGATCTGCCATGAAGAACTATTTCCGATTGCTCCCCAGAAAGATGAGGATGAGTAATGAACACATTGAGGACACAATTGTCCTTACCATCACATTATCACCACGTTTGTTTGACGGTGAACACACGCCGTCTGCTTTCCCGCGCCTCCTGCATAGACTCCAGGAGTGTGGATTATGTGTCCCCCCTTCCATCCTTACCTACCGAACACCCCTGCATCATTTCTAACCGAACACCATTACTGCATCGTTAAAAAAAACAACAACAAAAACAACAAACAAATATCGCCAGCCAATGCAAGACCTTGGTTAGACTTCAATTAGTTACATCATGTAAGCAGTGGCGGTCCCGTCATAAAATAACAGAAATCGTCCCGTAAAGATACACATCCGACATCCGCTTAAAACACTAGACACACCAGAAAAACAAAGTCACTTTTTTGTTTGTTTTGAGAAAACAAGAAACACAACTCATTTCCCCTTCTCAAGGGAGACAACCGAAGCGGCAGATTAATCGTATCCTCTTTCCATGTGAGGCAATCCCGCCGAGACACTTACATTGCTCAACGCCCGACTGCCTGGACAATCCCACACACATTCAACCTGCCCGAAGCTATAATTAGACATTTCCCACGTTCCCATAAGAAAAAGAAGCTTTCTTTTGTTTTGCTGGAGGGGTTCTAAAATTGTTTCGGGTGACGCCGCTGAGGGTTAGTTTAGAAAGATTTCGGCCACTTTTAATCTTTTCTGGATGGCATAGAATGGGTGATTGGTATTGGATTATGATTGAGATGAGGCTAGGTTGAGGAAACACAAGCTGATCTTCGTGGCACTGACAACATAAGGGGATTTCACACGGGCTGAGATAATTTTTTTTTTTGGATGGTTCTTGTACCCTGGAGCATGGAGGCGTGGTGGACGTGGGGTGGGGGTAGGCAGGGGTAATTTAAATCATCGTACAGAATATCCCCCCCTCCCCGCTGACATGCACTGTATTTGTCTAGATGAATTGAGTTGTATGTGTGTGTGTGTGTCTGTGTATGTTGACAATTTTTTTTTTTTTTTAAAAATCGTATCCGGAAATTTGTTCGAACAAAATTTCATCGACAATTGATCGACGGAAATTTGATAGAACGAAAATTTGGAGGCATCTTTTTTTTCAGTTCCACACATTAAAATTTTGCGTAAAATTTCTTCTTGAACGCATTTTTTGTTTAACTATATAGTACAGTGCGTTCAAAAAGAAATTTGACGACAATTTTAACGTACAGGTTGAGAACCGCTGCTGTAACAAGGCTCTGTAACAATGTCTCATTTTCCGCGTCTAATAACGGGTCTGGTGACGAGGATAAACTTGTGCCTAATTTTTCATTCTCTAACAAAACAAAAATCAAGTCATCGGGGAAACGTTGAGTTCCTAATTCTTCAATGCAGATACAACAGTGGTTCTAACACTGTGTTCTGGCTTTGTCATAATCGACAATTTTTAAGTTTAATTTTTTTTTTTTTTAAATTTATGAAGAAAAACAAAGAAGAGAATACACATTTTATCTCTACCACGTGTGACGTCATGTACCTAGTGTTATGGCTGGCATGGAGAGTAATACCTGCGTAACCTTTGACACCAACGACCTCCCAGGGCCCAGTACGCCTAAACCTAATGGGTCTCACAATATACGGCTGTGCACCAAAGGGCAGGACGACTTCAAATGAGAAGGAAACCCCGGCTTGACAGGTAACCAGAGTTTTTTTTTTTAATAGGTCTTTTTATTAGAAAACGAAACTGGCCATATTTTTATACAAAAAGTGGGGTGGGAGGAGGGGTTGACCTTAATGGTTCTCACATTAACTTATATTAATCGTTTTATTGTTTTGTTTTTTTCTTTTAAAGTAAAATCATATGATTTAAATAGGTTAGGACGGGAGTAGTGGTGGAGAGGAGTATGGTGGAGGGGAGAAGGGATGGAGGGCAGTAGGGATGGAGAGGAGTAGGGGTGGAGAGGAGTAAGGGTGGAGAGGAGTAGTGTGGAGGGGAGTAGGGATGGAGAGGAGTAGTGTGGAGGGGAGTAGGGTGGAAGGAGTAGGGGTGGAGGGGAGTAGGGGTGGAGGGCAGTAGGGGTGGAGAGGAGTAGGGGTAGAGGGCAGTAGGGGTGGAGGGGAGTAGGGGTGGAGGGGAGTAGGGGTGGAGGGGAGGAGTGGTGGAGGGGAGGAGGGTGGAGGGGAGTAGGGATGGAGAGGAGCAGGGGGGGGGGGGGTG
>CAXITT010000014.1:889004-900991 GCA_964033795.1 Lymnaea stagnalis | reverse complement strand
CCCCCCCCCCCCCCAACAACCCCAAACAGGCCAGAAGATTCGACTGTACAAGAGATCTGTGTACAACACACACCAGTTGAAAACAATCCCTCGCTATCGACCAGCCAGAGATGCACCGGCTGTTTGACTCGTGGTTTCACCGACACATCTACTCTTATCGCAGCATTTTAATAGACATATTTTAGCATTACACACGCAGAAGTATTTCATTTCGGTTAAGTTCTATTGATTGTGGGACACGGTCGGCCATAGGTGTCAACTGTAACTACAAGGGCAGTGGCGGAGTCAATGGGGCGGGGGGGGAGAGAGAGAGAACATGGGTGCACCACTCTTATTATCATGTTTCCTCACAGCAAATTGGAAACACAGGACAAGGGTTCCAGGATGAAATGTGTGACTGAGCATAATTTTGATGAAATTACCACATTAATAGTAAAAGGACAAAAAATGCATTGATTTGTGTAACAACGCTGTTTAAGATCATTTCTGAATTTTTCTGAAATCTAGTTTAGGTATTTGAAGAAAAGTTCAAATTTATTTCAACCCACTTTCTGATGTTAAATTACGATATCACGCTCCTAAATTTTGATTTAATTTCATAGCGGTGATTTCCTGTACGGCTAAAGGGATCGTAATTTGTACGAATTTAGAACCGCCGTCATTACCGAGACTCCGCTGGTCATGACGTCATGTACTAGACGCTGTAAACGTGTACACGAGTGACGGATTAGCGCGAGCTTCAAAGAAGGCCGTCACCTGTGACGTATCTGCTGATGTGGTCATTCATTAAGATTACAGCTAGTGGACTTCAAGGTTGGTCAGCGGCGGATTTTTTGGTTTAAAGAGAGGGTGTGGTGGGGGGAGGGGATAGACAAACCATGAGAAGGATGAATGTAATTTTGTTAAGGATGTTCTGTAATGAAATATTGGCACATCACAGCCACTACAGCCTACTTATGGGGCCGCATCTAACAGCGGTACAACGATGGTGCTGTACCACACAGCGGTACTACGATGGTGCTGTACCCCACAACGGTACTACGATAGTGCTGTACCCCACAGCGGTACTACATTGGTGCTGCACCCCACAGGGGTACTACATTGGTGCTGCACCCCACAGCGGTACTACATTGGTGCTGTACCTCACGGCGGTACTACGATGGTGCTGTACCTCACAGCGGTACTACGATGGTGTTGTACCCCACAGCAGTACTACGATAGTGCTGTACTCCACAGCAGTATTACGATAGTGCTGTACCCCACAGCGGTACTACGATAGTGCTGTACCCCACAGCGTTACTACGATAGTGCTGTACCTCACAGCGGTACTAGTATGATGTTTTACCAACTAACCTACCAAAGTCATTCAACGAAGCAAGGATTAAAGTATTTTTCTTTCAAATGTCTGCTTTGGAAAAAGAAACAAGATGTCTGCAAGTGTGGCTGGGAAGAATGTGGCTGGTTAGAGTGTGGCTGGGAAGAGTGTGGCTGGTTAGAGTGTGGTTGGGAAGAGTATGGCTGAGAAGAGTATGGCTGAGAAGAGTATAGCTGAGAAGAGTGTGGCTGGTGAGAGTGTGGCTGGTGAGAGTGTGGCTGGGAAGAGTGTGGCTGGGAAGAGTGTGGCTGGGAAGAGTGTGGCTGGGAAGAGTGTGGCGGAAAGAGTGTGGCTGTGAAGAGTGTGGCTGTGAAGAGTGTGGTTGTTAGAGTGTGGCTTGTTAGTGTGTTGCTGGGAGGAGTGTTGCTGGGAGGAGTGTGGCTGGGAAGAGTGTGGCTGGGAAGAGTGTGGCTGGGAAGAGTGTGGTTGGGAAGAGTGTGGTTGGGAAGAGTGTGGCTGGGAAGAGTGTGGTTGGGAAGAGTGTGGCTGAGAAGAGTATAGCTGAGAAGAGTGTGGCTGAGAAGAGTATAGCTGAGAAGAGTGTGGCTGGTGAGAGTGTGGCTGGTTAGAGTGTGGCTGGTTAGAGTGACGCTTGGAAGAGTGTGGTTGGGAAAAGTATGGCTGAGAAGAGTATAGCTGCGAAGAGTGTGGCTGGTGAGAGTGTGGCTGGGAAGAGTGTGGCTGGGAAGAGTGTGGCTGGGAAGAGTGTGGCTGGGAAGAGTGTGGCTGGGAAGAGTGTGGCTGGGAAGAGTGTGGCTGGGAAGAGTGTGGCTGGGAAGAGTATGGCTGGGAAGAGTGTGGCTTGTTAGAGTGTGGCTGTTTAGAGTATGGCTGGGAAGAGTGTGGTTGGTTAGAGTGTGGCTTGTTAGAGTGTTGCTGGGAGGAGTGTGGCTGGGAACCGTGTGGCTGGGAATAGTGTGGTTGGGAAGAGTGTTTTTGGGAAGAGTGTGGTTGGGAAGAGTGTGGTTGGGAAGAGTGTGGCTGGGAAGAGTGTGGTTGGGAAGAGTGTGGCTTGTTAGAGTGTGGCTGTTTAGAGTATGGCTGGGAAGAGTGTGGTTGGTTAGAGTGTGGCTTGTTAGAGTGTTGCTGGGAGGAGTGTGGCTGGGAACCGTGTGGCTGGGAATAGTGTGGTTGGGAAGAGTGTTTTTGGGAAGAGTGTGGTTGGGAAGAGTGTGGTTGGGAAGAGTGTGGCTGGGAAGAGTGTGGTTGGGAAGAGTGTGGCTGGAAAGAGTGTGGCTGGGAAGAGTGTGGTTGGCAAGAGTGTGGTTGGGAAGAGTGTGGTTGGGACAAGTGGTTGGGACAAGTGGGGCGGTCCCCCAAAGCAGTGAATCCTGAATAGCGCCCCTCCTCTTTCCCCCACTCCCTCCCCGCCCCATTTGACGTAATTTTCTTTAAACCTCGACACATAGCACCTCTGAAAAAAACTACTGAGAGCTTTGAACTGAATGAACAAGGGAATAAGTGAACTGAATGAACAAGGCAATAAGTGAACTGAATGAACAAGGCAATAAGTGAACTGAATGAACAAGGCAATAAGTGAACTGAATGAACAAGGCAATAAGTGAACTGAATGAACAAGGTAATAAGTGAACTGAATGAACAAGGCAATAAGTGAACTGAATGAACAAGGCAATAAGTGAACTGAATGAACAAGGTAATAAGTGAACTGAATGAACAAGGCAATAAGTGAACTGAATTAACAGGGCAATAAGTGAACTGAATTAAAAAGGCACTAAGTGAACTGAATGAACAAGGCAATAAGTGAACTGAATGAACAAGGCGATAAGTGAACTGAATGAACAAGGCAATAAGTGAACTGAATGAACAAGGCAATAAGTGAACTGAATGAACAAGGCAACAAGTGAACTGAATGAACAAGGTAATAAGTGAACTGAATGAACAAGGCAATAAGTGAACTGAATTAACAGGGCAATAAGTGAACTGAATTAAAAAGGCACTAAGTGAACTGAATTAACAGGGGAATAAGTGAACTGAATTAAAAAGGCACTAAGTGAACTGAATGAACAAGGCAATAAGTGAACTGAATGAACATGGCAATAAGTGAACTGAATGAACAAGGCAATAAGTGAACTGAATGAACAAGGCAATAAGTGAACTTAATGAACAAGGCAATAAGTGAACTGAATGAACAAGGCAATAAGTGAACTGAATGAACAAGGCAATAAGTGAACTGAATGAACAAGGCAATAAGTGAACTGAATGAACAAGGCAATAAGTGAACTGAATGAACAAGGCAATAAGTGAACTGAATGAACAAGGCAATAAGTGAACTGAATGAACAAGGCAATAAGTGAACTGAATGAACAAGGCAATAAGTGAACTGAATGAACAAGGCAATAAGTGAACTGAATGAACAAGGCAATAAGTGAACTGAATGAACAAGGCAATAAGTGAACTGAATGAACAAGGCAATAAGTGAACTGAATTAACAGGGCAATAAGTGAACTGAATTAACCGGGCAATAAGTGAACTGAATGAACGAGGCAATAAGTGAAATGAATGAACAAGGCAATAAGTGAACTGAATGAACAAGGCAATAAGTGAACTGAATTAACAGGGCAATAAGTGAACTGAATTAACAGGGCAATAAGTGAACTGAATTAACAAGGCAATAAGTGAACTGAATTAACAAGGGAATAAGTGAACTGAATTAACAGGGCAATAAGTGAACTGAATTAACAGGGCAATAAGTGAACTGAATGAACAAGGCAATAAGTGAACTGAATGAACAAGGCAATAAGTGAACTGAATTAACAGGGCAATAAGTGAACTGAATTAACAGGGCAATAAGTGAACTGAATTAACAGGGCAATAAGTGAACTGAATTAACAAGGCAATAAGTGAACTGAATTAACAGGGCAATAAGTGAACTGAATTAACAAGGCAATAAGTGAACTGAATTAACAGGGGAATAAGTGAACTGAATTAACTAAACAATAAGTGAACTGAATTAACTAAACAATAAGTGAACTGAATTAACTAAACAATAAGTGAACTGAATTAACTAAACAATAAGTGAACTGAATTAACTAAACAATAAGTGAAACTTTTATAACGATAACATTATTTATTATACCCATTTGAAACCCTCATCCTGTACCTACGAATATGACACCTGTATCTATCGCCACCATCTAAACTCCCCCTTCCCTCCTGGGGGCAAGCCTTATCCAATAACCCCATGGGCTTGAGATTAAAAGATGATTGCGCCAAAGAGGTGAATTTATTCAGAATTGTTCACAGGAGACTGGTAGGGTCGTGCAGTAGGTATTAGCATAACAATAGAATGAAGGAGATTGTCCAACTAAATAAAGCGTGGCTGTGGGTGTTGGGGGGGGGGTGGTGGTGGGTTGAAACAAAATGTCCAAGGCAAGGTCGATAGCTGGTAATAGGGTATAAACTAGGGGTAATAGGGTATAAACTAGGGGTAATTGGGTATAAAATGGTGGAGATAAAGGTGTGAATGAATAGGAAGTTCAGGCAAGGGGGGATAAAACGGATGGGATTAGGGGAGTAAAGGAAGGGAGTAATTGAACTGAGTAAAAGAGAGTGGGGTTAATTTTGGGAGTAATCGGAGAAGGAGCGATAGGAATGGAGTAAATGTGGGTGTACTATTTGGGGTGTAAGGGTTGGGAAGGGGGGCAACAACGGAAGCAACGCTGGGAGTTCAGGAGGTGTCGGTAGAGAAACACATAGGCACATGTTTAGACACTGATGACTACATTTCAGGTATTTGACCACATTCCCATGTTTCAACACTTTATCGGAGTGGTATACGCGTATGTTCCATAACGCCTATGTTCCATAACGCCTATGTTCCATAACGCCTATGTTCCTTAACGTCTACGTTCCATAACGCCTACGTTCCTTAACTTCTACGTTCCTTAACGCCTATGTTCCATAACGCCTATGTTCCTTAACGCCTACGTTCCTTAACGCCTACGTTCCTTAACACCTATGTTCCATAACGCCTATGTTCATTAACGCCTATGTTCCATAACGCCTATGTTCCATAACGCCTATGTTCCATAACGCCTATGTTCCCTTGCCCATGAATTCCGTCCGTGCGGTAGGCGAATATTACACAGTCGAAAATAGATCCTGTTGGTCGAATCCAATACAGTATAATCCAAAACATATTTCTATTAAGACACAATGGCTACGACTCAATCCACGTGCCGGAGACAGGGGGGCTGATATTCCACAGTTAGAAATTCCACGAACTTTCAATAGGAAAAACAGTAACTAATAATTGCTGCCACAATGTATCGGGACCCTCTAAGAATTGCTACCTCAAAGATTGAGGCCTTCTAACAAAATTCCACAGCTTGTACAAACTCTACCACCCCCCCCACCACCAACCACGAAACCGGTAGTGTAAACACGTGACTCCCAACTGACCACAGTTCCAAATTTCCATGTCAACAAAACGTTTGTGACCACTGGTCAAATTGACACAAATTGGCCGCCCCACAGGGCGTACGGTTAATTGCAAGAAGAAGAATAAAGCACAACACAACAAAGTCAAATTCTGCAACGACACATCCGGGCTATCAGAAAAACTGTTGAAATATTAACACAGATTGACCGCCGTACATCATTCGCCTATCACAGCTGTGACACCTCCCAAGCTTAAAGCGATGTGGTGGATGCATATCGTCATGGTGTATGCCGTAAAAGGTATCTAGAGGTGTATCGACAGGCAGAGGCGGAACCAGAATCACCCCGGGACAGGTAAAAGGGATACAGAGGCGGTGCTAGAGTAGTTTTTCAGGTCGCAACAGGTAAGGTGGCGCAACAGGTAAGGTGGCGCAACAGGTAAGGTGGCACAAGATCCAGGTTAGCCACTGACTGCGAGATGGAGAGCGCACAATATGTACTGATGTCAGATGTATGTACATCTAATGTGTACATCTAATGAGTCTACATCTAATGTGTACATCTAATGAGTCTACATCTAATTTGTACATCTAATGAGTCTACATCTACTGTGTACATCTAATGAGTCTACATCTAATGTGTACATCTAATGAGATTGAGACAAGAGCTACGCCCGACACATATATTCTGTGGTATAAGCCCGGATTATCCCAAGCCAGATACGCCGCTGGTGGCCGTAATGCGCATAAAATTAATGGTTCAATCGACAATCCCTAAGTATAATTAGTGTACGAAGTGTCTACTCTTGCCCAGTGGTCAGTGGTTCCCCAACCAGACAAAGTGGAGCACCGGTGTCAAGTTTGATCTAAGGGACACAATGGTCATACTATAGTTGTATCGTACTTGTTCGATTTTCTTGAATTTTTCAACTTTGTGTGACTGGAGATTTGAGGGTTCGCGGTCCACAACTTAAGAAGCAATGATAAAGTAGAAATGAGGAGTGTCCTATAAAGACGATGATTCCCCCCCCCCCACACACACACATGGACCATGACCTTCTCCCGAGCTGTGACGAAACTAAATGTTGATTAATTCTCGCCGGAGGTGTGGCATGCACCAACTGATTAAGAGATTACTGTTGTAGGTGATGGCCTATGTCACGGCTCCGTGGTGCTGTCTTTAAACGTGGCTCTAAATGTGTTCATACAATCTTATAAAGTGCACAGGTCATCCCAACTGTTCATTGTCTTAGTTCAATAATGCAATTAAGAGGTCGTTACAATTGTAATGTTGGCTGTATGCAATGATAAAAAAATGAGAAGTAACATATGTTAAAATGAGTGCCCTTACGTGGCATAAGAGTGCCCCCCGAGGGCCATTCTATGTTAAGACAAGTGCCCTCCGAGTGCCATAAGAGTGCCCTCCGAGTGCCATTCTATGTTAAGACGAGTGCCCTCCAAGTGCCATTTTATGTTAAGACAAGTGCCCTACGAGTGCCATTCTATGTTAAGACAAGTGCCCTCCAAGTGCCATAAGAGTGCCCTCCGAGTGCCATTCTATGTTAAGACGAGTGCCCTCCAAGTGCCATTTTATGTTAAGACAAGTGCCCTACGAGTGTCATTCTATGTTAAGACGAGTGCGCCCCGAGTGCCATACTATGTTAAGACAAGTGCCCTCCGAGTGCCATAAGATTGCCCTCGGAGGGCCATTCTATGTTAAGACAAATGCCCTCCGAGTGCCATAAGAGTGCCCTCCGAGTGCTATTCTATGTTAAGACGATTGCCATACGAGTGCCATTCTATGTTAAGACGGGTGCCCTACCGGTGCCATAAGAGTGCCCTACGAGTGTCATTCTATGTTAAGACGAGTGCCCTTCTAGTGCCATTCTATGTTAAGACGAGTGCCCTACAAGTGCCATTATATGTATGACGAGAGCCCTGCGACTGCCATTCTTTGTCATTCGAGCACACAATGAGTGCCCCAAGAGTGCCATTCTATCTTAAATGAGAGCACTACGAGTGCCCTTCGAGTCCTATTTTATGCTAAACGAGTACAATACGAGTGACCTAATAGTGCTACTCTCTGTTAAACGAGTACACTACGAGTGCCACAAGAGTGCCATTCTATGTTGAGGCGAGTGCTGCACCAAGCTAATGTTTGTTGTTGGGGTAGTTGATTAGCGAGGAAAACTAAGATGCTCGAGCCATTGACGCGGTTGTATTTCCAAGGAAGGAGGAACCGTTAGACTGACGACAACAACCGTTGTTACATCATCAACGTGTTCTTTAAATGCCGTCTCAGAATGATATATGTATGAAGCCATAACTTCCGACAAAGCCGTCTCATAATGCTATATGCATGAAGCCATAACTTCCGACTCTGCTACAGACAAGGAGTAGCATGGTACTCAAAGGGTAGCATGGTACTCAAAGAGTAGCATGGTACTCAAAGGGTGCCCAGATGCGTTGGATTGTTCGGAAACCATACGGCATTCTTTACCGTACATATCATTAGAACAAATTATCTGTACAAATTTCAGAGAAAAACTGCAACCGTTATTTTCTTTGTAAGTCCACATAAATATTTATGATGGACCAGATATCAGGAAAAGCAATCACACCAATTTGTCCCCATCATTAAAAGCCCACAGCCCTCTCCCCATCATTAGGGCTCCGTGACCTCTGTTCCCATCATTAGCACTCCTGACCTCTGTCCCCATCATTAGGACACCGTGACCTCTGTCCCCATCATTAGGACACCGTGACCCCTGTCCCCATCATTAGCACTCCTTACCCCCTGTAACCCCCATTCTTAACCCATCAGACATTCTCGGCTTGTACACGGGATAAAAGACCCCCCCCCCTCAACCCACGGGCTGGGGGGGGGGCCGTCCCCTGTCACCACCACTCCTAGCCGTTCCCCCGTCCCCATCATTAGCCCTCCTTACCCCCTGTAACCCCCATTCTTAACCCCACAGACATTCCCGGCTTGTACCCGGGATAAAAGACCCCCCCCCCCCAACCCACGGGCTGGGGGGGGGGTCGTCCCCTGTCATCACCACTCCTAGCCGTGCACATGGGATGAACTTGTCATATGTACGCAATACTCTTTAATCAACAATCATACAAACAACATAAGCATAGAAGGTCAGAAAGATGTCTCCCTCCAAATACTCCAGTTTAAAAAAAAATATAAGTCAGCGGTCCATAACTGTTTTCTTAATAAAAATCAAGGAGTCCGCGATTCATAAATAGAATTTCTGACAGAGTTTCGACAATCTCTCGTGACTTATCGGCTGTCTGTCTCACGGAGCAGCGAGCAGACATCCTATTTTCGAGACATGCTTTAGGATTTACGCCCAATAAAAACGTCTCTCACTCATCCAACCCCCCCCCCCCCCAAGCCCCGGGGGGACAAGCAACACGGATGTGATAAAGTATTATTTTTTTTAAAACCATGCATTCCTCTCAATCTTCATTACTATTTTCTGTATATTCTCCTTTTTTCCAGACATGCTTTAGGATTTACGCCCAATAAAAACCTCTCCCCCCCCCCCCCCCCCCCCCCCCCCCAAGCCCCGGGGGGACAAGCAACACGGATGTGATAAAGTATTATTTTTTTTAAAACCATGCATTCCTCTCAATCTTCATTACTATTTTCTGTATATTCGTTTACCATTCGATGATGTGAGAGACGCTTTTTTTCTAATTCCACGAGATAAGATCAAGTTTACCCCTCGGCAGTGTGAGAACCACTGTCATAATTACAAGCGAGACATCATTCTGCATTTGGAGAACCGCTGTCCTTATTGCACGTTAGAGGGCATTGTTTACCCCTTGTCATTGTGAGGACCGTTGTCCTAATTGCATGTGGGACGGTACAGCTGGCCTGGACAAACCAGGAATTAAGACTTAGGTAAAAACACGCGAGATAAGGGAGGGCCTACCAGGCAGTACTCTTCAACCGTTTCTTACAGGACCTGTGGAGTCGGGAGTCGTAGTAACCGAATACAAACATTTTTTCTCTTCGATTCTCCGTTTTTTCTAACGTTCATTGTACTTTTTAATGAAACCCTACTTGACTTTGTTTATTGTGAATATCTTCCAAGATACGTGCTCACAATTTACAATGCTAAGGCGCGGATCACTCTCATAAAACAAAGGATCCGGTCAAATTGTCTGCCCCTTACGGAGCTATTGTCGATGGTATTTCAACTATGACATTAATTTATTTTTACAAAAAATATCAAACATTTCGAAACAATGATGAGAAACAATAATGAGAAACAATAATGATAAATAATAATCAATAATGAGAAACGATGATAAGCAATGTCATGCTGTTGTAGAGAACCATATGAGGCATCACAGGGAAGTCCAGGCTTTTCATGTATTAAAAGAATGGACACTGTCCCTTTTTGAAAACTTTCATTTAACTGTACTGTTGGTTCTAAGAATCGGAGATAATATCAAAATCTCTGTGTGTGTGTGTATTATATTCAGGGAACCTAGGACAAGTACACACCTGATGCACCTGTTATGAATGGAGATATCGACGTTACCGCGTAATATCCGGTCAATAGGAGTTGATATGGTAGCATGTACGGTGCATGGTCAATGGTAAGCTGATATGGTAGCATGTACGATGCGTGGTCAATGGTAGGCTGATATGGTACCATGTACGGTGCGTGGTCAATGGGAGGCTGATATGGTACCATGTACGATGCGTGGTCAATGGGAGGCTGATATGGTAGGATGTACGATGCGTGTTCAATGGTAAGCTGATATGGTAGCATGTACGATGCGTGGTCAATGGGAGGCTGATATGGTAGCATGTACGATCAGTGGTCAATGGGAGGCTGATATGGTACCATGTACGGTGCGTGGTCAATGGGAGGCTATTATGTAGCATGTACGATGCGTGGTCAATGGGAGGCTGGTATGGTACCATGTACGGTGCGTGGTCAATGGGAGGCTGATACAGTACCATGTACGCGGTGTGGTCAATGGGAGGCTGATATGGTACCATGTACGGGGCGTGGTCAATGGGAGGCTGATACGGTACCAAGTAAGGTGCATGGTCAATGGGAGGCTGATATGGTAGCATGTACGATGCGTGGTCAATGGGAGGCTGATACGGTACCATGTACGGTGTGTGGTCAATGGGAGGCTGATATGGTAGCATGTACGATGCATGGTCAATGGGAGGCTGATATGGTACCATGTACGATGCGTGGTCAATGGGAGGCTGATACGGTACCATGTACGCAGTGTGGTCAATGGGAGGCTGACATGGTAGCATGTACGGTGCGTGGTCAATTGGAGGCTGATATGGTATCATATACGTGCGTGGTCAATGGGAGGCTGATATGGTACCATGTACGATGCATGGTCAATGGGAGGCTGATATGGTAGGATGTACGATGCGTGTTCAATGGTAAGCTGATATGGTAGCATGTACGATGCGTGGTCAATGGTAGGCTGATATGGTACCATGTACGGTGTGTGGTCAATGGGAGGCTGATATGGTACCATGTACGATGCGTGGTCAATGGGAGGCTGATATGGTAGGATGTACGATGCGTGTTCAATGGTAAGCTGATATGGTAGCATGTACGATGCGTGGTCAATGGTAGGCTGATATGGTAGCATGTACGATGTTTGTTCAATGGTAAGCTGATATGGTAGCATGTACTATGCGTGGTCAATGGTAAGCTGATATGGTAGCATGTACGATGCGTGGTCAATGGTAGGCTGATATGGTAGCATGTACGATGCGTGTTCTATGGTAAGCTGATATGGTAGCATGTACGATGCGTGGTCAATGGTAAGCTGATATGGTAGCATGTACGATGCGTGGTCAATGGTAGGCTGATATGGTAGCATGTACGATGCGTGTTCAATGGTAAGCTGATATGGTAGCATGTACGATGCGTGGTCAATGGTAGGCTGATATGGTAGCATGTACGATGCGTGGTCAATGGTAGGCTGATATGGTAGCATGTACGGTGCTCAACGGTTACATGTGCAGTTAATTTTATTATTATTACAGTGGTCTTATAATTAGCGCGGCACCAGAGCCAAGGGCTTGGCTCACCGCGGCACGACAGCCAAGGGCTTGGCTCCATGGGCGTCAGCAGGTAGGGGCAAGGTGGGGCACTTGCCCCCCCCCCCCGGATTGATTGGATAAAAAAATTTTAGACAAAAATAGA
>CAXITT010000014.1:870700-888971 GCA_964033795.1 Lymnaea stagnalis | reverse complement strand
TTTTTTTCCCCCCCCCCCCCCCTAGAAAGTTTTCTGCGGGCGCCCATTCTTGGCTCACCCCGCTTCATTAAAAAATATTGCTAAAAATAAACAAGAAATTAATAAATTTACATACAATTATTTAATTTAAAAAAAAAAACAACTTTATGCAATTAAAAAAAAAATATTCACCCCTTCCCCCTTCCCCCTTTCTATTTACAGGTCAAGCCATAGACGGCACCCAGAAGCAACGTTTATCGGTTGGGAGGGGGGTGGGTAGGAATCAGTAGGGATAGTATATTTTTAATTACTGTGTCTTGAGTGCAGTTAAAAAAAAGGCAGACGATGGGTTTTAAGCGGTACAGCGCACAGTGCATTACATGCGTCACGACATCCGGCTTGACGTTGATCCCAACTCATATGATACTGATTGTGAGGTCAGCGACACGGCCCATCACACAAACAAAAGATTCTGGTTGGTCAAGTAAAAACGAAAACAACCACAAAAAAAACAAAAAAAAACAACCCAATACAATTTATACCATTAATTTTAATTCAAACAATAGTCTCCCCTGCCGAAAGCTTTACTAAAATATAATCCTTGCTGTCCTGAACACTGCACTCATGTCCGATAAGTCAAGTAATACTTTCGTTAGCGTTTAGGCCTGGTGGTGTCCCTTAGCACGTTAATTTATATATCTTTAAAATAATGATAATAATATCTTTAAATAATGTTGAGAAAACAGCAAAAAAAATTTAAAACAATATAAGCTCCGTAGACAAATAAGTAGCAAAAACATTTTATGAATAAATCATCATGCCACAGGAAATGTATTAGAAATTGTGTGGAGATCATATAAAAAACAACAACCTACAAACATAACAAGTAAAGAAAACATTTTATTCTTCTCTTTCGTACCAAGGGAGTCACGAGGCGAACATAACATCGGCCAGTGACACAGTCCTTGAGCGGCAGTTTAAAAAAAAAAAAAAGCAGGATTTGGGGGTGGGGGTTGGTGCTAGTGAAATCAGGGGCGTCTATCACCCCCCTGAGTGTTGTAAGCCAACTACCGCCCCCACCCATTTATACCTTTTACTTGGTAAAAGTTGTGCTGTGGGTCATACGAATCACGTGACTTCACTATCATTATTGGTAATGTGAAAATGTACATTAAAAAAGTATCATAACATTGTATAACATATTAAAATAATATTTTAGAAAACTAAAAGATAACATTCTGTGATTAATCCAAATTACGCATTTGAGTAGGTCCACAAATTGTATTTTGGTTTCAATTCTTTAAAAGATCAATTTAGTGCGATAGAAACACGTGCCATTCCATACCAAAGGTTCGGTGTTCCCCGTCTAAGCATCAAATTTTTTTTATACCTTTTTTCTTCCCCGTCCCCTTTCCCCCCCCCCCCCTCCCATTATAAAAAAAAATCATTCATAAAACACCATTTAGTAAATGTATTTTTTTCTTTCCTATATTTATATGAAACCTGGGAACGTTTCAAAGGGCAAACCGCGGGGGTGGGGGACTTTTATCCCCCACTCCAAACTCACATGGAAAGCTTCTGTTTCCTCCCCTCCCTCCCCATTGTAGAAGCATTAAGCTAATACTCAATATTTAAATGGAAATAGCAATTACCCATTGCTCCGTTCAATAAAATGACTATTCAATGTAAAAACCATAATTAAATCTGCAACATAAAAGCCACAAAGGGTGTGTTTTGTTTTTAAAAATGGGATTTCTACACCCTTATTTTAACACGTTATCATTACCCCGGAGCACGTGTAAATCGAATCAAGAATAAAATGTACCGTAAATATTGGCTGTACACGACACGTCAGCTCTCTAAGAAATATGGGGGTCAAACAAGTCCAACGAAGACCAACAAACAGACAAACAAACAAACCAACTAACAAACCAACAAAGCCCTATCGAGTCTGGTTAAATAAAACTGTCAAAAAAAGAAACCAAACACATCAAACGGGTCTACAAACACATCAAACGGGTCTACAAACACATCAAACGGGTCTACAAACACATCAAACGGGTCTACAAACACATCAGACGGGTCTACAAACACATCAAACGGGTCTACAAACACATCAAACGGGTCTACAAACACATCAAACGGGTCTACAAACACATCAAACGGGTCTACAAACCCACCTTCCGAAGCGTCCCCTCTTGTTTCCGAAACTGATACAGGACGTCCATTTTTTCGTCTTCTGGAACTGATTAAACCGGATGTCGACGTGTGAGCCAGGATCCCGGAAGTTGCGACAACTCTGCGAGGCAACGATGTCCTTGAGATAAACACGGTCCACTAGATTCCTTCTCATGTCGGTGAAAGCGGGGGCACCTCTAGTTTTTTTTTAATATGGTGCAGGGCACCTCTAGTTTCTTATAATATGGTCGTGTCTTTTCACCGGCTTTAATGAACCGAAGGTAGCCTCTTCCGGTTTCAAAAAATGAATTTTTATTTGTCTTCCGGTTTCACAAATGAAATGTGTATGTCGTTCCGGCTTCAGAAAGTATAACGCCCGGAAAGAATGTGTGCTTATGAATGAATCTCCGTACAAGAAGTTACTCTTGTTTCAGTACTGAAATATGGCATACAAGAAGTTACTCCTATTTCAGTACTGAAATATGCCATGAAATGTCGGGATGCGAAAATAACTGAATCTGGTCTATCATTGTGGGAAGTGGGAAATATTTGATGTCGACAGATGTTTTTGTATAACGTAGACAGCTCTAGAGTCAAATATGTCGTTGGTATGTTAGAGGAGAGCATGAACGAGAATATGACCAGAGCAGAATCAGGGATCAAAAGTGGACAGGAGATGGTGAAAAGGAAGAGTGGAGGGAGAGAGAGAGAGAGAGAGAGAGAGAGAGAGAGAGAGAGAGAGAAGAGTGAGAGTGGGAGAGAGAAGAGAGAGAGTGCGAGAGACAAGAGAAGAGAAAGAACTTCAAAATAAGTGACTGGCAACTAGGTGAAGAGAGGGAAATGAGAGGGACAGTGGTAGAGGAGAGAATGAAAGAGAATATGACAAGAGAAGAAAAAGAGAGAAAAAGAGGACAGGAGAGGGAGAAAAGAAAGAGAGGAGGGAGAGAGAGAGAGAGAGAGAGAGAGAGAGAGAGAGAGAGAGAGAAGAGTAAGAGTGGGAGAGAGAAGAGTGAGAGTGCGAGAGACAAGAGAAGAGAAAGAACTTCAAAATAAGTGACTGGCAACTAGGTGAAAAGAGGGTAATTAAAGGGACAGTGGCTGTACGGAAAGATAAGCAACGGAGAAAAACGGCTCGAGGGAAGATAACCTAAGGAAACAAAAAAGGTAAAAGATGTGTTGCTAAATAAGAGTTGTGCTCTCTTACCCGGGGTAGATGGACTTTTAGCCAGCAGTGGACGGGTTGGGGCAATCCCATTACAAGGGACAGATGATGAATGCCCAGCAAACACCAGCAATGACAGTCATGGTGAAAGCCTTTTAAGGGCCTAGCTTTTTGGTGCTCGGTGGCGCATGAAAATCACAAAATTTACTGCTTCTATAAATAAACATTTTACAAAATGTGATAAGCCACTTTCCGCCCTCCACCACAGCCTTCCACAAAAGAAAACTGTGGGTGGGGCGGGGGCAATCTTCCCCCACAACCTGATGTTGATTTCCGTCCAGGCTAAAATACAATCATAGGCGTATTTCCAGAAGTAGAAAGTGCTGCCGCCCTTTTGTTATTTAGACGGTCGTATGGAACTGAAGAGGGGAGATTACGCCGAGAGTCATTTACCGACTTGCCATTGTTTATGTCTAATGCAGTGGTTCCCAACCATTGTGACTCATTTCCTACGTGGCAGGCCTTTATCCCTATTCGTGTCTCACAGGTTGCCTTCTATTTGTATTAGTATTATTTTTCTGGAGCGGCGGTGAAGCCCTGAGCCCCTTAAACGTTGACGCAGAGCCCAAAAGGAGCACATGTTGGGATCCACTGGTCCAATGTGTATTAAAAATGTGTATTCAGTTTATAGCACTGTGATACAAGCATCGTTAACTTCAGACCAGGCCTTTCTCGTCTGGTCTTTCTCCCCCGGCCTTTCTCTTTCACTCTATCTCTTTCCCTCTATCTCTTTCACTATCTTTCAGACTGTCATTTTTCAGAATGACTGGATCATACCAAACAGCTTTAACTTTGCGGTCAAAGCTCAGGGTAAGGCAGCGCAGCCTTGTTCCCTGTCCATCCATTCTCAACCCTCAACCTCAGCCACCCTATTCCACCATGAGATCATTCTTTCTCACCATCTAGCCACTCCTCCCCCCCCCCCCTTTCCCCCCCACCCCCCCCCCCCCATTTCTCCACACATGCCCTCCACCTAAGAGAGGACACATCACTGTTGCTCCTAGTCCAAGCCCCCTTTTCACTAAATCTTACCACCTATCTCTGATTATCTCAATCCCGCCATCTTCACCCCTAGTGAACCCAGGCCTCAACACCATCGTGCTGCTCACGCACATTGAGCCCTTCGCTCTCTACCATCAAGTTGCCCCTTTCCATGAACCCATCCTTCCTCCCACACCACCAACCAACCATCTATACTACCATCCCACAAGAACATCCTAACACAGCCCACCAATCCCACCGCCAACCACTCTCCCTGAACCCACTCTCCTTTGCAACGACTGCGCTCTGTCAAACATCATGACCTGGCGGTTACCAGATCATTGTCAGAAATCGTCTTGATTTGTTGACCCCCCCCCCCCCCCCCGCCCACCCCCCCCCCCACCAAACAGGGCAACCAGTCTGNCCCCCCTCCAACCACCTAATTCTTTCATCGATCGTTTTTTTACACACGCTACAACGCAAGATCAACAAACATCTGGAAAAGCATATCCATGTGTTGTTGGGGGGGGGGAGGGGGGTTGTTGTTCGGGGGAGGTATTGGGGGTGTTGTTTTTGGAGTGCACTTGGTGGGGGTGTTGAGGCGGGATATTATAGTCTTTGGGGTGGGGGTGGTGGTGTTGGACAGCAGAGTGTGTGGTGTTAGAACAACAAAACTTTTACGGCTTTCCAAGACACCTTAGCTGCAGTTGGTGATCGAATCAAAGAGTTTGGTCAACTAAAGCTGTCAACAGTAAATGTCCACTTGATCACATTAAAAATGGATGGCCTGATCGAATTGTCCAGTTTATATAGAATCAGAACTGCCATTAATAAGTAGCCTGTGGTTTTGAATTTTAGAGACGCGCTAGGCTTCAAAGAATACGGGATTTAAATGTGACGTGTCGTTTAGAGCTTAGAGAAATGCAAAGTGTTCTTTAAATGGCAGAGTGGCGTTGGAATGGCAAAGTGTCCTTTGAATGACATAAATGGCGTTGGAATGTCAAAAATGGCGTTGGAATGGCAAAGTGGCGTTGGAATGGCAAAGTGGCGTAGCGTGACTAAATGGCGTTGGAATGACAAAAATGGCGTTGGAATGACAAAAATGGCGTTGGAATGACAAAAATGGCGTTGGAATGACAAAAATGGCGTTGGAATGACAAAAATGGCGTTGGATGGCAAAATGGCGTTGGCATGACTATATGGCGTTGGAGCGTCAAAGTGGCGTTGGAATGACAAAAATGGCGTTGGCATGACTATATGGCGTTGGAGCGTCAAAGTGGCGTCGGAATGACAAAAATGGCGTTGGAATGACAAAAATGGCGTTGGAATGACAAAAATGGCGTTGGAATGACAAAAATGGCGTTGGAATGGCAAAATGGCGTTGGCATGACTATATGGCGTTGGAATGGCAAAGTGGCGTTGGAATGGCAAAGTGGCGTTGGAATGGAAAATTGCCTTGGAATGACAAAATAGCGTTGGAATGACAAAGTGGCGTTGGAATGACAAAACGTCGTTGGAATCACAAAATGGCGTTGGAATGGCAAAATGGCGTTGGAATGGCAAAATGATGTTGGAATGGAAAGTGGCGTTGGAATGGCAGAATGGCGTTGGAATGGCAAAATGGTATTGGAATGGAAAGTGGCGTTGGAATGGTAAAAGTATCCTTTGAATAACAAAATGTCGTTGTAATTACAAAATGACGTTGTAATCACAAAATGTCGTTGTAATCACAAAATGGCGTTGTAATCACAAAATGTCGTTGTAATCACAAAATGGCGTTGTAATCACAAAATGGTATTGGAATGGAAAGTGGCGTTGGAATGGTAAAAGTATCCTTTGAATAACAAAATGTCGTTGTAATCACAAAATGGCGTTGGAATGGCAAAATGATGTTGGAATGGAAAGTGGCGTTGGAATGGCAGAATGGCGTTGGAATGGCAAAATGATGTTGGAATGGCAAAATGATGTTGGAATGGAAAGTGGCGTTAGAATGGCAGAATGGCGTTGGAATGGCAAAATGGTATTGGAATGGAAAGTGGCGTTGGAATGGTAAAAGTATCCTTTGAATAACAAAATGTCGTTGTAATCACAAAATGGCGTTGGAATGGCAAAATGGCGTTGGAATGGCAAAATGATGTTGGAATGGAAAGTGGCGTTAGAATGGCAGAATGGCGTTGGAATGGCAAAATGGTATTGGAATGGAAAGTGGCGTTGGAATGGTAAAAGTATCCTTTGAATAACAAAATGTCGTTGTAATCACAAAATGGCGTTGGAATGGCAACATGGCGTTGGAATGGCAACATGGCGTTGGAATGACAAAATGGCAAAGGAATGGCAAAATGACGTTGGAATGACAAAGTGACGTTGGAATGACAAAGTGTCGTTGGAATGACAAAGTGTCGTTGGAATGACAAAGTTTTATTTGAATGGCAAAGTCTCATTGTTTGGGAAAAGTGAGTTTTTTAAATGGCAAATGTCATTGGAATAAGGGCGCCGTCGGAATAGCAAAATGTTTCACTCATGGCAACGTTTTGATAACAGTGGGTCTTGGGTAGTCACGTGGGTCTAAACTAAAACACATCACACATTGATGAAGAGTCGGAATCAAGTATATCCATTGGAGATTGTTAAACATAAGATACTATAATCTGTATGGCTTTAATATCTACCTCTATTAAAACAAGTCATATACATTTGTTTTAAAATTGTGAATTTCACATTATAAATAAAATATAATCTATCATATTTAATCGAAATCTGATCTATCACATTTAATCGAAAACTAACCTATCGCATCTAATTTACTTCTAGCCAAGGCATATTCACTAAAAACACCACCTTTCACATTACATTTTATCCAACCAATCCCATTAAATCAAGCCAACGGTATGTCAGGAAATCCAACTAGCCACACTTAATGGAGTACTACTTTCAAATTTAACAAATAACTTTCTATTAAAGAAAAGAAGAATGAATAAAATTCCCTCGAGGCAAATGAACAGCAAGATGGCGGGCGGTTGGCAGCAAGGCACAGATATGATGGGTTTCGATACTCTGAAAAAAAAGCAACACTTAGCTGTACTGAGTATCGATACTTCATAAGACAGCCAATACTTTGTAATGACGGGTATTTAGACTTGACGGAGATTGTCGACAGTAAAATATCTCCTCTCTTACAGAGACACGCATAATGTTCAACAAAATTCTTTAAAAGACTTAAGATGGGACTTCAAGACATTCAGTCCATTTTAAGACCCTTTAATATCAACTTCGCCTTTGCTCATGTGTGTGTTTGTTTCTTTCTTTCCATCTGGCGGAAAACTATTCGGAGGTCCAATAGACCCACTTCCCTTTATCCTATCGAGCAGAACCTTGCACATAGACTTGTTGCCAATGACAACACATTATTTCACCGTTTCAGCGCCACCCCAACCCCTGAGATTCAGTTTTTCATATTTTTGAAGGGGAAGCTAATTGACCCACTTCCGGTCATTCTATCGAGCTGAAACTTGGCACATAGGCTCGTTGCCGGGGACAACAAATTCGATCTTGGAACACATATTCTTGTTTTTCAAATGGGGGAGGAGTGTAAATGACGTGTTAAATGGGATCATATTTTGGCGTGGAGATTAATGTGTGTAGCTGTTGCTATGTGCTTTGTATTTGTGACCTATTTGGATTTAAACGTATCTTAAGTATATTCGGCTCTACATGCATTAAGTTTGATTAAAACCATTGCCATACGAAAAAATCAGGTGCTAAAATCACATAAATGATAAGTCGCTTACATCTACATAAATGATAAGTCGCTTACATCTACATAAATGATAAGTCGCTTACAGCTACATAAATGATAAGTCGCTTACAGCTACATAAATGATAAGTCGCTTACAGCTACATAAATGATAAGTCGCTTACAACTACAAAAATTATAAGTCGCTTAAAAATACATAAATGATAAGTCGCTTACAACTACAAAAATTATAAGTCGCTTACAGCCAGATCAATGATAAGTCGCTTACAACTACATAAATGATAGGTCGCTTACAACTACATAAATGATAAGTCGCTTACAGCTACATAAATGATAAGTCGCTTACAACTACAAAAATGATAAGTCGCTTACAGCTACATAAATGATAGGTCGCTTACAACTACATAAATGATAGGTCGCTTACAACTACATAAATGATAGGTCGCTTACAACTACATAAATGATAGGTCGCTTACAACTACATAAATGATAGGTCGCTTACAACTACATAAATGATAGGTCGCTTACAACTACATAAATGATAGGTCGCTTACAACTACATAAATGATAGGTCGCTTACAACTACATAAATGATAGGTCGCTTACAACTACATAAATGATAGGTCGCTTACAACTACATAAATGATAGGTCGCTTACAACTACATAAATGATAGGTCGCTTACAACTACATAAATGATAGGTCGCTTACAACTACATAAATGATAGGTCGCTTACAACTACATAAATGATAGGTCGCTTACAACTACATAAATGATAGGTCGCTTACAACTACATAAATGATAGGTCGCTTACAACTACATAAATGATAGGTCGCTTACAACTACATAAATGATAGGTCGCTTACAACTACATAAATGATAGGTCGCTTACAACTACATAAATGATAGGTCGCTTACAACTACATAAATGATAGGTCGCTTACAACTACATAAATGATAGGTCGCTTACAACTACATAAATGATAGGTCGCTTACAACTACATAAATGATAGGTCGCTTACAACTACATAAATGATAGGTCGCTTACAACTACATAAATGATAGGTCGCTTACAACTACATAAATGATTCGCTTACAACTACATAAATGATAGGTCGCTTACAACTACATAAATGATAGGTCGCTTACAACTACATAAATGATAGGTCGCTTACAACTACAAAAATGATTCGCTTACAACTACATAAATGATAGGTCGCTTACAACTACATAAATGATTCGCTTAGAACTACATAAATGATAGGTCGCTTACAACTACATAAATGATAGGTCGCTTACAACTACATAAATGATAGGTCGCTTACAACTACATAAATGATAGGTCGCTTACAACTACATAAATGATTCGCTTACAACTACATAAATGATAGGTCGATTACAACTACATAAATGATAGGTCGCTTACAACTACATAAATGATTCGCTTACAACTACATAAATGATAGGTCGCATACAACTACATAAATGATTCGCTTACAACTACATAAATGATAGGTCGCTTACAACTACATAAATGATAGGTCGCTTACAACTACATAAATGATTCGCTTACAACTACATAAATGATAGGTCGCTTACAACTACATAAATGATTCGCTTACAACTACATAAATGATAGGTCGCTTACAACTACATAAATGATTCGCTTACAACTACATAAATGATAGGTCGCTTACAACTACATAAATGATTCGCTTACAACTACATAAATGATAGGTCGCTTACAACTACATAAATGATTCGCTTACAACTACATAAATGATAGGTCGCTTACAACTACATAAATGATTCGCTTACAACTACATAAATGATAGGTCGCTTACAACTACATAAATGATTCGCTTACAACTACATAAATGATAGGTCGCTTACAACTACATAAATGATTCGCTTACAACTACATAAATGATAGGTCGCTTACAACTACATAAATGATTCGCTTACAACTACATAAATGATAGGTCGCTTACAACTACATAAATGATTCGCTTACAACTACATAAATGATAGGTCGCTTACAACTACATAAATGATTCGCTTACAACTACATAAATGATAGGTCGCTTACAACTACATAAATGATTCGCTTACAACTACATAAATGATAGGTCGCTTACAACTACATAAATGATTCGCTTACAACTACATAAATGATAGGTCGCTTACAACTACATAAATGATTCGCTTACAACTACATAAATGATAGGTCGCTTACAACTACATAAATGATTCGCTTACAACTACATAAATGATAGGTCGCTTACAACTACATAAATGATTCGCTTACAACTACATAAATGATAGGTCGCTTACAACTACATAAATGATTCGCTTACAACTACATAAATGATAGGTCGCTTACAACTACATAAATGATTCGCTTACAACTACATAAATGATAGGTCGCTTACAACTACATAAATGATTCGCTTACAACTACATAAATGATAGGTCGCTTACAACTACATAAATGATTCGCTTACAACTACATAAATGATAGGTCGCTTACAACTACATAAATGATTCGCTTACAACTACATAAATGATAGGTCGCTTACAACTACATAAATGATTCGCTTACAACTACATAAATGATAGGTCGCTTACAACTACATAAATGATTCGCTTACAACTACATAAATGATAGGTCGCTTACAACTACATAAATGATTCGCTTACAACTACATAAATGATAGGTCGCTTACAACTACATAAATGATTCGCTTACAACTACATAAATAATAGGTCGCTTACAACTACATAAATGATAGGTCGCTTACAACTACAAAAATGATTCGCTTACAACTACAGAAATGATAGGTCGCTTACAACTACATAAATGATAGGTCGCTTACAACTACGTAAATGATAGGTCGCTTACAACTACAAAAATGATTCGCTTACAACTACATAAATGATAGGTCGCTTACAACTACATAAATAATAGGTCGCTATCAACTACATAAATGATTCGCTTACAACTACATAAATGATAGGTCGCTTACAACTACATAAATGATAGGTCGCTTACAACTACATAAATGATTCGCTTACAACTACATAAATGATAGGTCGCTTACAACTACATAAATGATAGGTCGCTTACAACTACATAAATGATAGGTCGCTTACAACTACATAAATGATAGGTCGCTTACAACTACATAAATGATAGGTCGCTTACAACTACATAAATGATAGGTCGCTTACAACTACATAAATGATAGGTCGCTTACAACTACATAAATGATAGGTCGCTTACAACTACATAAATGATAGGTCGCTTACAACTACATAAATGATAGGTCGCTTACAACTACATAAATGATAGGTCGCTTACAACTACATAAATGATAGGTCGCTTACAACTACATAAATGATAGGTCGCTTACAACTACATAAATGATAGGTCGCTTACAACTACATAAATGATAGGTCGCTTACAACTACATAAATGATAGGTCGCTTACAACTACATAAATGATAGGTCGCTTACAACTACATAAATGATAGGTCGCTTACAACTACATAAATGATAGGTCGCTTACAACTACATAAATGATAGGTCGCTTACAACTACATAAATGATTCGCTTACAACTACATAAATGATAGGTCGCTTACAACTACATAAATGATAGTTCGCTTACAACTACATAAATGATAGGTCGCTTACAACTACATAAATGATAGGTCGCTTACAACTACATAAATGATTCGCTTACAACTACATAAATGATAGGTCGCTTACAACTACATAAATGATAGGTCGCTTACAACTACATAAATGATTCGCTTACAACTACATAAATGATAGGTCGCTTACAACTACATAAATGATAGGTCGCTTACAACTACATAAATAATTCGCTTACAACTACATAAATGATAGGTCGCTTACAACTACAAAAATGATTCGCTTACAACTACATAAATGATAGGTCGCTTACAACTACATAAATGAAAAAAAAAAATGAAAATGAAGGATTCATTAAAAAATATTTGTTTTTAACGCTTGTTTAATTAATAACAAACTTCCTGATTGACTTAAGATTAACAGTGAGAGGGGTGTACTTTTTGACACACTGCTGCACTGGGGTTAGAAATACTCTTTGAAACGGAAGTAACTCCATAATTTAATTTCTGATTTACTAATCGACATTTCAGGGCACATATACGAAACATTCTTACGGTTAGAATCGACATAAATTTAACAGATTAAATACCACCCAACCTCCCCCGTGATTTCCCCCCCCCCACACACACACAAGACCTCTCATGATGTAGTTTTCTACAGACGATCAATTCATTTCAATGTGACTCTTCAGATAATCAATTCTTTTCAATGTGACTCTTCAGATAATCAATTCATTTCAATGTGACTCTTCAGACAATCAATTCATTTCAATGTAACTCTTCAGACAATCAATTCATTTCAATGTGATTCTTCAGACCACTATTTCATTTCAATGGGATTCTTCAGACCACTATTTCATTTCAATGTGATTCCCCAGACCACTATATCATTTCAATGGGATTCTTCAGACCATTTTATCATTTCAATGGGATTCCTTAGACCACTATATCATTTCAATGGGATTCCTTAGACCACTTTATCATTTCAATGTAATTCCCCAGACCACTATATCATTTCAATGGGATTCTTCAGACCATTTTATCATTTCAATGGGATTCCTTAGACCACTATATCATTTCAATGGGATTCCTTCTCCAAAAAAGCTGTACAAACAGATACACGATCCATATGAACATCATATAAAATCGTTTAAAATAAATATACGATAATATGTGATGTATCGATCAGCGTGCCATTGTATTGGGGTCGGATTCTTTTCATTGTTGTTTTTTTATTTGGACGTAGTGATTCAAGTAAGAATTCATACCTTTACAAAGCTGCAGCCCTCCCTTAAACTCATCTCTTACGGCACACGAACAGTCAAATAGCAGGTGAACACAGGTGAGACAGGTGTGCATAGTCGTTCAACAGGTAATAGCTACGAGTGAGAGATGGTGGGGGATGGCGGCAATTGATTTAAGCTCTTCCTTAAAAGTGGTCATCGATTCGTTTTGTAATGAACAAAGTCGCCTTTCTTGAATAGCACACCTTTCATATCACCACCTCCAGGCTTTCTAAGTCAATCGTCTTGTATAGCACACCTTTCATATCACCACCTCCAGGCTTTCTAAGTCAATCGTCTTGTATAGCACAACTTTCATATCACCACCTCCAGGCTTTCTAAGTCAATCGTCTTGTATAGCACACCTTTCATATCACCACCACCAGGTTTTCTAAGTCAATCGTCTTGTATAGCACACCTTTCATATCACAATCACCAACGCCCCTCCCACTCACACACATCTGTCACTCACATCCCTCACACATATGTTACTCACTCCTCACATCACTCACACATATGTCACTCCTCACATGCCTCACACCCCTCAAAAATAGCCTCACATCTCTCACATACCACCTTACATACCACCTGAACTCTGGTAAGCGGAAACGGTATCATAGAATTATCACAGGCTGTATAGATAGACAACATTTGATGTCACGGGCCGTAAGATAGACGACCAAAAACTAGCAACAACATATCACCTCATTTAGATCGCAGACCACACACAAACAACAACATACCAACTCATTTAGAACGCAGACCACACATCAACAACAACATACCAACTCATTTAGAACGAAGACCACACACCAACAACAACATACCAACTCATTTAGAACGCAGACCACACACCAACAACAACATACCAACTCATTTAGAACGCAGACAATACACCAACAACAACATGCCAACTCATTTAGAACGCAGACCACACACCGACAGTAACATACCAACTCATTTAGAACGCAGACCATACACCAACAACAACATAGCAACTCATTTAGAACGCAGACCACACACCAACAACAACATACCAACTCATTTAGAACGCAGACCACACACCGACAATAACATACCAACTCATTTAGAACGCAGACCACACACCGACAATAACATACCAACTCATTGAGAACGCAGACCACACACCGACAATAGCATACCAACTCATTTAGAACGCAGACCACACACCAACAACAACATACCAACTCATTTAGAACGCAGACCACACACCAACAACAACATACCAACTCATTTAGAACGGAGACCACACATCAACAACAACATACCAACTCATTTAGAACGCAGACCACACACCAACAACAACATACCAACTCATTTAGAACGCAGACCACACACCAACAAAAACATACCAACTCATTTAGAACGCAGACCACACACCAACAACAACATACCAACTCATTTAGAACGCAGACCACACACCAACAACAACATACCAACTCATTTAGAACGCAGACCACACACCAACAACAACATACCAACTCATTTAGAACGCAGACCACACACCAACAACAACATACCAACTCATTTAGAACGCAGACCACACACCAACAACAACATACCAACTCATTTAGAACGCAGACCACACACCAACAACAACATACCAACTCATTTAGAACGCAGACCACACACCAACAACAACATACCAACTCATTTAGAACGCAGACCACACACCAACAACAACATACCAACTCATTTAGAACGCAGACCACACACCAACAACAACATACCAACTCATTTAGAACGCAGACCACACACCAACAACAACATACCAACTCATTTAGAACGCAGACCACACACCAACAACAACATACCAACTCATTTAGAACGCAGACCACACACCAACAACAACATACCAACTCATTTAGAACGCAGACCACACACCAACAACAACATACCAACTCATTTAGAACGCAGACCACACACCAACAACAACATACCAACTCATTTAGAACGCAGACCACACACCAACAACAACATACCAACTCATTTAGAACGCAGACCACACACCAACAACAACATACCAACTCATTTAGAACGCAGACCACACACCAACAACAACATACCAACTCATTTAGAACGCAGACCACACACCAACAACAACATACCAACTCATTTAGAACGCAGACCACACACCAACAACAACATACCAACTCATTTAGAACGCAGACCACACACAAATACAACAACATACCAACTCATTTAGAACTCAGACCACACACCAACAACAACATACCAACTCATTTAGAACGCAGACCACACACCGACAATAACATACCAACTCATTTAGAACGCAGACCACACACCAACAACAACATACCAACTCATTGAGAACGCAGACCACACACCAACAACATACCAACTCATTGAGAACGCAGACCACACACCGACAACAACATACCAACTCATTTAGAACGCAGACCACACACCAACAACAACATACCAACTCATTGAGAACGCAGACCATACACCAACATCAACATATCAATACATTTAGAACGCAGACCACACACCAACAACAACATACCAACTCATTTAGAACGTAGACCACACACCAACAACAACATACCAACTCATTTAGAACGCAGACTACACACCGACAATAACATACCAACTCATTTAGAAAGCAGACATCACACCAACAACAACATACCAAATCATTTAGAACGCAGACCACACACAAACAACAACATACCAACTCATTGAGAACGCAGACCACACACCAAAAACAACATACCAACTCATTTAGAACGCAGACCACACACCAACAACAACATACCAACTCATTTAGAACGCAGACAACACACAAATACAACAACATACCAACTCATTTAGAACGCAGACCACACACCAACAACAACATACCAACTCATTTAGAACGCAGACCACACACAAATACAACAACATACCAACTCATTTAGAACGCAGACCACACACCAACAACAACATACCAACTCATTTAGAACGCAGACCACACACCAACAACAACATACCAACTCATTTAGAACGCAGACCACACACCAACAACAACATACCAACTCATTTAGAACGCAGACCACACACCAACAACAACATACCAACTCATTTAGAACGCAGACCACACACCAACAACAACATACCAACTCATTTAGAACGCAGACCACACACCAACAACAACATACCAACTCATTTAGAACGCAGACCACACACCAACAACAACATACCAACTCATTTAGAACGCAGACCACACACCAACAACAACATACCAACTCATTTAGAACGCAGACCACACACCAACAACAACATACCAACTCATTTAGAACGCAGACCACACACCAACAACAACATACCAACTCATTTAGAACGCAGACCACACACCAACAACAACATACCAACTCATTTAGAACGCAGACCACACACCAACAACAACATACCAACTCATTTAGAACGCAGACCACACACCAACAACAACATACCAACTCATTTAGAACGCAGACCACACACCAACAACAACATACCAACTCATTTAGAACGCAGACCACACACCAACAACAACATACCAACTCATTTAGAACGCAGACCACACACCAACAACAACATACCAACTCATTTAGAACGCAGACCACACACCAACAACAACATACCAACTCATTTAGAACGCAGACCACACACCAACAACAACATACCAACTCATTTAGAACGCAGACCACACACCAACAACAACATACCAACTCATTTAGAACGCAGACCACACACCAACAACAACATACCAACTCATTTAGAACGCAGACCACACACCAACAACAACATACCAACTCATTTAGAACGCAGACCACACACCAACAACAACATACCAACTCATTTAGAACGCAGACCACACACCAACAACAACATACCAACTCATTTAGAACGCAGACCACACACCAACAACAACATACCAACTCATTTAGAACGCAGACCACACACCAACAACAACATACCAACTCATTTAGAACGCAGACCACACACCAACAACAACATACCAACTCATTTAGAACGCAGACCACACACCAACAACAACATACCAACTCATTTAGAACGCAGACCACACACCAACAACAACATACCAACTCATTTAGAACGCAGACCACACACCAACAACAACATACCAACTCATTTAGAACGCAGACCACACACCAACAACAACATACCAACTCATTTAGAACGCAGACCACACACCAACAACAACATACCAACTCATTTAGAACGCAGACCACACACCAACAACAACATACCAACTCATTGAGAACGCAGACCCCACACCAACAACAACATACCAAATCATTTAGAACGCAGATCACACACAAACAACAACATACCAACTCATTGAGAACGCAGACCACACACCAAAAACAACATACCAACTCATTTAGAACGCAGACCACACACCAACAACAACATACTAACTCATTGAGAACGCAGACCCCACACCAACAACAACATACCAACTCATTTAGAACGCAGACCACACACTAACAACAACATACCAACACATTTAGAACGCAGACCACACACCAACAACAACATACCAACTCATTTAGAACGCAGACCACACACCAACAACAACATACCATCTCATTTAGGACGGAGACCACACACCAACAACAACATACCAACTCATTTAGAACGCAGACCACACACCAACAACAACATACCAACTCATTGAGAACGCAGACCCCACACCAACAACAACATACCAACTCATTTAGAACGCAGACCACACACCAACAACAACATACCAACTCATTTAGAACGTAGACAACACACAAATACAACAACATACCAACTCATTTAGAACGCAGACCACACACCAACAACAACATACCAACTCATTTAGAACGCAGACCACACACAAATACAATAACATACCAACTCATTTAGAACGCAGACCACACATCAACAAAAACATACCAACTCATTTAGAACGCAGACCACACACCAACAACAACATACCAACTCATTTTGAACGCAGACCACACACCAACAACAACATACCAACTCATTTAGAACCTAGACAACACACCAACAACAACATACCAACTCATTTAGAAAGCAGACCACACACCAACAACAACATAACAACTCATTTAGAACGCAGACCACACACCAACAACAACATACCAACTCATTTAGAACGCAGACCACACACCAACAACAACATACCAACTCATTTAGAACG
>CAXITT010000014.1:855877-868188 GCA_964033795.1 Lymnaea stagnalis | reverse complement strand
TGTCCCCCCCCCCCCACCAACCAGACCCCCCCCCCCGCATACCACGCTGCTACCCCCCCTCACTCCCTCGTCCACGTGATCATGTTTCTAGTGTCCATCTAAATTGAGCAATTATTTCGTTCTTCCCCAACCCCTCTTTTCAGTATCACGTGACAATGCCGGGTATGAGCGGAGGTAATAAGAGTCGAGGAGTGGTAGCCCTTGGATGGTTAATTCATTACTTGAAGTGTACATTCTTCAAACATGATTCAAATAAATCAGAACTATCGGAATAATTTTGGTTATAAATTAAACAAACGCCAATTTGAAATTTAGATATTTAAGAAATGAAGATAGGATCTAAATTGAAATAGAGACCTTTACATTTAGAATGTTTAGCTAAACAAAAAATAAAAGAAGAATAATAATTTCTTTACTTTTGATTGTTTTAATGCTTGGCATCAGCTCTACTGTCTGCCTGTGCGTGTCTGTCTGTCTCTGTGTGTATGCGTGTTTTAAGGCTTGGCATCAGCTCTACTGTCTGCCTGTGCGCGTCTGTCTGTCTCTGTGTGTATGCCTGTTTTAATGCTTGGCATCAGTTCTACTGTCTGCCTGTGCGTGTCTGTCTGTCTCTATGTGTATATGTCTGTCTGTGCGTGTCTGTCTGTCTCTGTGTGTATGCCTGTTTTAATGCTTGAGATCAGTTCCAATGTCGTCTGTGCGTGTCTGTTCGTCTTTGTGTGTATATGTCTGCCTGTGCGTGTCTGTCTGTCTCTGTGTGTATGTCTGTCTGTGTGGCAGTCAGAGTTCAAGTCATCATTGAGCTCAAAATGCCGTTAAATTCCGCTTGTGGCACAACTTAGTCAATTCATCAAATTACCTCAAAATTTTCAACACAGAACAAATAGTTCTACCTCAACGTTTCGAACACAGAACAAATAGTTCTACCTCAACGTTTTGAGCACAGAACAAACAGTTCTACTTATAATGAGGATTAAAAAATCGAATATTTCCTATCTTATAATTAAAAATGATTAAAATGTAAAAGAATATCAAATTGTATACGGAAACACTAGACGAGGGAATAAAATACAGTCAAGCAAAATAGTTATTTTTTAGCATTTTCAATTTAGAAACACCTGAACAATGTGGTTTTTTGGGTTCATTTTGTTATCTAGATTAAAAAAAATATAATTACATTAAAATAGACAATGTAGGATCTTGGCACGCATTCTAAAAATATTTTTTTTTAAAGAGGTGAAAAAACTAAGAAACTAATTACAAATGTAGAATTAACCGTTGGAAAAATGTAATTAACTGAAGTCTCGGATTTACATTTCAAAATTGTTATTGGCTTTCAGTAGGATTTGCTTTCAGTAACATTTCTTTTAGTAACATTTGTTTTCAGTAACATTTGCTTCCCATTAAGAAGTAACCATGACAATGTCCACACAACCACTAATGTGTACGACTCCAACGACAACTTCACAAGCCGTACACAAATCTATTTATATTATATTATTTACACTTCCACTAACACAGTCTATTTACACTACTTCTAATGCTCACCATTTACACTTCCACTAACACAATCTATTTATACTACTTCTAATGCTCATCATTTACACTTCCACTAACACAATCTATTTACCTTACTTCTACTGCTCACCATTTACACTTCCACTAACACAATCTATTTACACTTCTTCCAATGCTCACCATTTACACCTCCACTAACACAATCTATTTACTCTACTTCTCTCTAATGCTCGCCTTTTACTCTTACTCGAATAAAATTGCTAATGCAGCGATTAGGTATTAAGTCTCCCATTAGCATACATAATAAATCTTAACGTATGAACTAAGTGCCACGAAATAATCAAACAAGAACTGAAAGTTTCTGCCATAAGTAGCAGAGCACAAACATCTGTAACCTTAAGCCTACAAGATCTAACAACACCAGACCTGTTCAGCCTTAAACTTTTAAAATCGTACAATATCATCACAACATGGATCGATAAATTCAATTAATAGTAAAAAAAATAAACATACGGTATATATGATGTATACACCTCAAAATCGTACATTGTATGCCAAAATCGTAAGAGTAAACAGGTCTGCAAAACCATTCAAGATCTAACACAACCATTCAAGCTCTAATAAAACCAAGATCTAACAAAATTATTCAAGATCTAATAAAACCGTACAAGATCTAACAAAACCATACAAGGTCTAACAAGATCATACAAGATCTAACAAAACCATACAAGATCTAACAAGATCATACAAGATCTAACAAGATCATACAATATCTAACAAAACCATACAAGATCTAACAAGATTATAAAAGATCTACTAAGATCAAACAAGATCTAACAAGATCATACAAGATCTAACGCGACCATACAAGATCTAACAAGATCTAACAAAACCATACAAGATATAACATGACCATACAAGATCTAACAAAACCACTCACAATGTAACAAAAAACATCCAAGTTTGCTCCTGTGCAAGGCACCGTATCGTCGATCCAATAATCCACAATCCTGGACCGCAGTACAAAACTTCACTAGCACAGACAAACCATCTACTCACTAATTACAACATGTTTAATGAAACTCGCCTTCAACTCACTATCACAACATCGTTAGTGAATCTCGCCTTAAACTAACTAATCACAATATCGTTAGTGAATCTCGCTTTAGACTAAGTAACAACATCATTAGAGAATCTCGCCTTAGACTAACCAATCACAACATCATTAATGAATCTCGCCTTAGACTAACCAATCAGAACATCATTAGTGAATTTCGCCTTAGACTAAATCACAACATGATTAGTGAATCTCGCCTTAGACTAAATCACAACATCATTAGTGAATCTCGCCATAGACTAACCAATCACAACATCATTAGTGAATCTCGCCTTAGACTAAATCACAACATCATTAGTGAATCTCACCTTAGACTAACTAATCACAATATCGTTAGTGAGTCTCCCCTTAGACTAACCAATCACAACATGATTAGTTAATCTCGCCTTAGACTAACCTATCAGAACATCGTTAGTGAATCTCGCCTTAGACTAAATCACAACAACATGAGTGAATCTCGCCTTAGACTAACCAATCACACCATCATTAGTGAATCTCGCCTTAGACTAACCAATGACAACATCGTTATTGAATCTCACCTTAGACTCGCGTTTTTTCAAAGGCACGTGCCTTCAAAAACCCAAAGCATAAATTAGTTACAGATGTCTGCTCTCTCCCAGCGCGCGCTACCGTGTTAGGTAAACAATAATGTGATGTCATCGATCGCCGCGACGACGGTCAGTCCAATTAACGAGAGCACGAGGGCGATCATATTTTACGACATTAAGCCGGATATCATTTAGTTTCATAAATATGTAATGATAATATCGATAATAAATTATTTCTCTATATTATCGTTTATAAACATTTCTTAATATTATCGTTTATAAATGTGTCTTGGTAAGTAGAACCCGGTTATGTCAACGGCCTCGGGATTTGCCAGAAAGCGTCGAGATAATCGATGATCGAGATAACCGAAAATCAATATGGCGGCAATATATTAAAATGTGCTTGAAATTTCTTTATGTACATGATGTGCGTTAGTAAATTTTACTTCAGTAAAAAAAAAAATAATAATAATAATTTAATATTATTGTTATTTAAAGCAAATTTTAAATTTAAAGAATGAAACAGATTCCACTTTTTAAACCTGGGTACTTTTTGAGCTACGCATTTTTAAAAAGGATGCGGCTATTCTGACCCGTTGAGAGTTTGGGCTTATTAAAAAATATTTAATTATGATTGTAGGGTTTGTAAGACAAAATTTGGTATCAAATGAAAGATAATTGAATGGACTAAAGGTTTGTCAACTTACTTTTTCAATTCAGCTAAAATTAACTACCACAACTGACATCCGAATAGCTTGAGTCTAATGGGACCCGGGTCCGAATAGCGGCGATGCGTTCCCGGTTCCATTTTGACTAAATTCTATTCGGATATTCACTTCGCGGACCCGGGTCCGAATAGCGACTTCGTTTTAAAAATACGAGTTCGTTTGATATTTTCTACGAGGGATGAAGCCCCCCCACAATCTGTGACCTGATTCTGCTGACCGTGTCATGCGCAATGACTATAGAGTTTATATAGGGCAACGCATCTCCTTACAAATACAATTTAGGGACTCGTTAATTTGAACTTTCAACTTTGGCACGCGACTATTTAATTAAAGCTTTCCCTTACAAATGGTTTAATAGCTTTTGCACACGGCAAATTATGATCATTTATAATATGGACTCTACGGAGTATTTGAACCCCGAATTCAAAGATATTTATTTTAATGACTTCTAGGTTCATTCTAAAACAGAAGTCCCTTATCTTGAGAAATAAATAATTATTTTATTTATGAAAAATGTGTTTATTTGTTGTTTGCTATTTCTTTTTGCGGAGTTCAAAAGCCGGCGGATTGGTCATGGGGATCGAGATAACCGAGGGTAAGGGGCAAATTTGCCCGCCTTTTGCGCTCAAGATATCAGGGTTCGCGACATAAAAGATTCGACAAAACCGAGGAGAAAATGCTAAGACAAAGAGAGTTTGGCGGTTCTACTTAAAAACAGTGGAAATATCAGGGTTGGCGAGTTAACCGAGGTCGAGATAAACAAAAGAATAAATGTAAAATAAATTAACGATTTTTTGTGTAAAGCTTTGAATCCAATCTTTTAATATTATTTAGCAAGACCTATCACAAGTCTTATCATTGAAAGCCATGGATCTATCACAAGTCTTATCATTGAAAGCCATGGATCTATCACAAGTTTTATCATTGAAAGCCGTGGATCTATCACAAGTCTTATCATTGAAAGCCGTGGATCTATCACAAGTCTTATCATTGAAAGCCGTGGATCTATCACAAGTCTTATCATTGAAAGCCATGGATCTATCACAAGTCTTATCATTGAAAGCCGTGGATCTATCACAAGTCTTATCATTGAAAGCCATGGATCTATCACAAGTCTTATCATTGAAAGCCATGGATCTATCACAAGTCTTATCACTGAAAGCCATGGATCTATCACAAGTCTTATCACTGAAAGCCATGGATCTATCACAAGTCTTATCACTGAAAGCCATGGATCTATCACAAGTCTTATCACTGAAAGCCATGGATGTATCACACGTCTTATCATTGAAAGCCATGGATCTTTCACGGGACTTATCGTCGATATTAGTGGAACCTATCACAAAACGTATCGCTAATTTAATTTTTAGGACTGCGTCTCAATAAGAAATCTGCGCCTATCGTGCGACAACGTCACAATTACGTTTTATTTCGTCACAATTACGTGTTTTTTACGTCATCGTCACATTGACGTATCTTATCTGAAACTTTTACTGAAACGTTCATAAAAATCTCTTATACGTTACACAACAGTAACAAGTAGCTAATAATGTTATTTGCTTACTAGTTACTTTATCACAAATTAATAAGTACTTAATTCATCACAACTAAATCATCACTTAAACATTACTTAATCATCACTCAGTCCTACGTTTCACTAGGGTTCTTGCTTATTCGAGTTCACTACACCCAACAGACATATTAAAAATACGGGGGGGGGGGAGATATAAAACAAAGGACAGCATGGCGGAAAAGGTAGAATCCAACTAACGGGTTGGCACCAGGCTCACGATTTGTCAACGAGATCTTTCGAGTTGAGCAGTTGACCAGAGGCGCAGCGAGGGTGTTTGGCGCCCGGGGGACACGATTCATTTTAAAGCACCCCCTTTTCTTTTTTAAACCCTCAAACCCATTGTTTTCATTAATAAAATAATATCAAAATACCATTTTGACGATCCTAACTAGCTGGCGCCAGGGGACATCTTTCCCCCCTGCCCCCCTCGCTACGCCTCTACAGTTGACCCACGTGTAACGCTGAGGTAGGAGACGGGTGGAGGGGGAGTGGGGCATGTTTCGGAGGGGGGGGGGCTAGGGTTGCTACGCCTTAATCGTTATAAACGGAATAGCTATAAACGGAGTAGCTATAAACGGAATAGCTATAAACGGAATAGCTATAAACGGAATAGCTATAAATGGAACTGGTATACTAACGATAATATTTATTATACTAATGATTATAAAGATGCCAATAATGATGTTGATGACATTAATAACAATAATAATAATGATGATAATAATGATACAACTGATAAGAGTGATGAAAAACGGAATAAAGTTTAGAACTATTCCTAAAAACCAACATGAACCGCATGTGGTCAAGTCAACCGCATGTGGTCAAGTCAACCACATGCGGTCCAGTCAACCACATGCGGTCAAGTCAACCACATGCGGTCAAATATCTGAAGATGTATTTCCAGAAATGAAGTGCTGGGCGTAATATAATTAATAATTATCACATTTGGAAGAACCCGCAGGTAATAATAATGATAATAGTAACAGTAGTAGTGGTAGCGGTAATAGTAGTAGTAATATATATGCAAGCCACACTATTGTACCACACGAAATATGCTGAAACCACAAAAGATGCACCACATGGATGTGAAAACCTGACCACTAAAGTCGCCACACATTAAACCACAGGCCGGATTGGAAAACACCAACGGCTATTTTCGCCTCTCACTGACGGGCAGTTTCATAATGGGGCTCGTGGCAGATCATCCTTAAATAGAGTGCCATTTGTCATGAAAATGAGAGCCATTTGTCGTTAAGATGAGAGCCATTTTTCGTTAAGATGAGAGCCATTTGTCGTTAAGATGAAAGCCATTTTTCACTAACATGAAACGTGTCTATGGCAATCATTTTTTGGTTTTGTTGAAATCAGAAAAGAAATTTAAAAAAAAAAAACAACCTAAGAACCAAACAATAATCAATAACAAACCAAACTTATTATTCTTAAAATGTTCGTTTGGCCTTAAGATTTTCAAACTGTAAACAAACGCGGGCACAAGACTTTTTTCTTTTCTTTCCTAGCAGTAATCAGAACCAAGCCAAAACGAGGCGTGCACGCGATTCCGTCACAGAACTCGATCTGCACTCGTCCCCCGCACGACGGTCCGACCGGCCGAGGCTTACATTTAATAAGAGTGTTCCGGCCCTGCTCGGGGGAAAACTGGACCCAAGCATTGCCGTGGGCGGCAACAAGACTCCCCTACCCGACGACAAGGAGACCAGACGAAAAGGAGGGGGGGGGGGTGACTTCCTCGAGTCATTCAACATCCGGTATCGGTTGATAAATATGACTCGATTAGTTATTCTTCTTCTCCATATCGACCTTGCCCTTCATTCACATCGTATGTGCTGGGTCAGCATCTCACAGCCGTTGGCAGCATCTCACAGCCGTTGGCAGCATCTCACAGCCGTCAGCAGCATCTAACAGCCGTCGGCAGCATATCACAACCGTCAGCAGCATCTCACAGCCGTCGGCAGCATCTAACAGCCGTCAGCCGTTGACCGCATCGCCTCGAAGTAAGAGTTTCACTTTGTGACAACTGTCTATTCATTTAATACTCAGGATGTAAATATTGTATTTGGTTAGTAAATAAAAGTCAAATATCTTTGGGTCACCGGTGAACGGGAAGCAAGAGAGCAGAAATACGTCACTATACATAGATTAACTGTTACAGGTGTCACTATACATAGATTAACTGTTACAGGTGTCACTATACATAGATTAACTGTTACAGGTGTCACTATACATAGATTAACTGTTACAGGTGTCACTATACATAGATTAACTGTTACAGGTGTCACTATACATAGATTAACTGTTACAGGTGTCACTATACATAGATTAACTGTTACAGGTGTCACTATACATAGATTAACTGTTACAGGTGTCACTATACATAGATTAACTGTTACAGGTGTCACTATACATAGATTAACTGTTACAGGTGTCACTATACATAGATTAACTGTTACAGGTGTCACTATACATAGATTAACTGTTACAGGTGTCACTATACATAGATTAACTGTTACAGGTGTTATCTAAACATAGATTAACTGTTACAGGTTTTATCTAAACCTAGATTAACTGTTACAGGTGTTATCTAAACCAATTTGAACAAATCCTAGATTTGAGGTTTGTTTTAAAGATGTGGGGCGCAATTTAGAAACGCTAACGATAAAAGGCGCAATAACGTCCTTTAAAAAGTGCAATAAAAAAAAAAAAGTAAGATTCAAGTCTTTCAAGTTAAAAAGATTTCGGATCAAATAACCATATTATGTTGAGATACATACCAAGGTTCCGCTGTGTATAGTTCTACACATGTAATCAAAGCAAATCGAAAAACGAATGACGAGCCCTACCAAACACATGCATATGAATTACTTAAAGCAAATCGTATGTTCCCCTACCTCCCCCCCCATTCTCTATTAAATTTACATACCATAATTGTATACTTTATTGAATAGTGCAGAATACAACGAAAGCATGAAATATGGGACCAAAAATGTGCTGAGTCATGTTGAAGAAAAAGATTCATGTCCATTGTGTTTATGGCACAATAGTCTGGGCCAAAAAAAAAACACCCCCACAAGAATTTTTTTTGAAGGATAGAGATCATTGACCTTGATATATTAGTACAATATAGATCTGGATAACTGAACACTTTGAGAAAATCTATAAATATATAATTCGCCAGCGAAACTAGGGCAAGAAGACGACGCAAGCTATATATAGATAATCCAGAGCAAGCAAGACGCAGACGAACCCTCCCCTCCATTGCCTGCCCATCGTTGGTCTCGAGACATGCGCACTGCGGTGGAGCTACCACCACCCCCCTCTCCTACACCACCCTCGCTTGCCAGTCATGCGCACACCCCAACAAGCTCGCGGCGTCGTATGCTAAGCCGCGGGTCGGCTATATTTGTAGACTTCATAAGCATGAAATAAAAAGTGTGCAGTGACGTATTATGAGAAAAAAAAGGGGGGAGGGGGAGGGGTGTGGTGTAGCAAAATTGGTATGCTTAAATGTGCGTAACTTGAGTTCACGTTTTTTTCAAGTAACTTTAGTAGATGGGAAGTTCACGCATTGCTGTCGCCAATGTTTGGAGGGCTATATCTAGTGTAACATATTGCCACACTGTCTCTCACACACAATAGAAGACACGACACAGGGCTCGGAATGCGACTGCCCCATAACCACGAGAGATCATTCCGTGGCCTAGTTGACATTTTGACACTGTAAACTGGCTTCATAAGAACGTCTGCTATAGTTTGACCACATACCAGCCCAGTGGTCAGTGAATTGCGGCTCTTAAGCGATCTGAGTGCGGCTAGGCCAGTCGGCCACAAATCGGGTTTGACTCCGAAAAACATGGTTCTTGACAGTTTCTTGAAAAGAGATGTGGCCCTCAACAAAATGTTCACCGTCGTGCTGCTGATGTTTGTGTGTCTTTTGACTAAAGAGTTTGCCGACCACTGTTCTAGCCTCATTCCTCCACGTAACTCTTCACTTTGGAACTCAAATGAACCCCAACTACCACCCTTAAGTATTTTAAAGGTTACGCCACTGGTCATTTTCCTTAAAACTCTTTTATTCTTGGCTAGGCACCTCACCCACTTCTTACCAAGCACACCGCCCTTCACGCCCCTTCCTCCCCTTATACCAGCCACCCCACCGCTCCGCCCCTCTTGCCGAATACATACAGCGCACATCCTCAATCGATTGACGCCCAAAGACGTCTCTCCATCCCTCGGACTCCCTAAAACACCCCCGACCGACCCCCTCATCATGTGATGTGACACCCCAATCCGAACCTACCCCACACCCCCCCCCCTAACACACACACACTCTTTAGCTGCACTCAATCCTGAGTCATCAATCTATATTATCTCCCTTAGATCTATTCCTTGGCTTGGACGTTGTGAAATGTTACATCATTAAATGTGTCGTGTGTACTGTGTTGTGTGTTCTGTCTGTTGTGTTTTGTATGTTGCTTTGTATGTTTTATGTATGGTGTTTGTTTTATATTGTTTATTGTATGTTGTTTTGATTGTTTCTTGTTGTAAGTTGTTTGTTGTATGTGTTATGTATGTTATTTTTATGTTGTATGTGATTTGTATGTTGTTTGTTGTATGTTGTTTTGTATGTTGTTTTGTATGTTGTTTTGTATGTTGTTTGTTGTATGTCGTTTTGTTTGTTGTTTTCTTTGTTTCTTGTTGTATGTTGTTTGTTTTATGTGTTATTTATGGTACTCTTTATGTTGTATGTGTTTTGTATGTTGTTTGTTGTATGTTGTTTTGTATTGTTACGCACTGGCTTCTATTGTGAGAAATTAATCTCTTCTTTTAAGCTATGGCTCGTTCACACAGTGCAAAACAAAGGACGATACCATAGAGAAATACAATAACAAAAATACGACACCCACAACAGTTCCAATTACAAAGATTTAATTTAGTAATAATACAATTACAAAACAAAAGAAATATAATTACAAATCATCAACTGACAGAGTATGTGAAAATCTTGTACCGGTACACAATTAGTACAATATGCCAATTAATGATGATGAATGATGAATAAACACATATGAGTGCAAAAAGATTAAGACACGTCTCGTAAAGTTGAAAAATATCTATCTGAATCTCTCTCTCTCTCCATCTCTGTCAATCCTTTATATATGCAGCGTAAGCACTGCCTTCCAAAAACTTCTCAGCATTTGTTTACGTTTGTAGAACAAATCGCGATCATTCCACAACATATTAGGAGACAGTCTAACCATGTTTTATTGGTAGACGGGAGTAAACACGACACATGAGAAGACTAAGCCACGCCCATCTATGAACGTAGCGTGTGCTAGGAATCTCATTTGGGGTTAAGCAAAGTTCACGCACGGGGAAAAGTGTCTTACATAACAGTATGTTGTTTGTTGTATGTCGTTTTGTTTGTTGTTTTATTTGTTTCTTGTTGTATGTCCTTTGTTTTATGTGTTATGTATGTTATTTTTATGTTGTATGTGTTTTGTAAATTTCTTTGTATGTTGTTGTGTTTTTGGTGTATAAATAGTTTTAGCCATGATACAACATAAACTGACACTGCTGACAGATCACACTGCTGACCTATCACACTGCTGACCGATCACACTGCTGACAGATCACACTGCTGACAGATGATACTGCTGACCGATCACACTGCTGACCGATCACGCTGCTGACCGATCACACTGCTGACCGATCACACTGCTGGCAATCACACTCCTTACATATCATACTGCTGACGCAAAGATTTTTTGAAAGAATGTCGCAAAATCTGTTTGAATGATGTCATCCTGACCGGCATCTCCTCCCAAACCGTCCAAATTTATTAGTGTGTTTCCCCTCCTGTCGCCTGCCCTTCATCGTTATAGGATACGCCGCCGACTGTATGAACCCCACATCAGGGACGCAATGGCTGTAATGGGTTCAACTGAGCCATGGAGAAAAAGGAAATGACGTAATAAACAAGATGTTTAGAAACCAAAACTCCTTCCGTGGTATCAAATGGCGGCGGATGACCCGGAAATAGTAAGAGAAATCCTCCATCTCTACAAATGACTGGCTCATCTAGGAGACGGTGGTCAACAGCAGAACAGAGTTCAAAAGTTGGACAGTTTTGTTTACGACACAATGACTGTACATCCAGAATGTGACTCATCGGAATATGACCAGGGAGTGCAACATCGAAATATGACCCCCGAGTTCCACGAATGCGGTGTATAATTCCGTTATATAACTGCGGAATACGACATCGCAGTATGATCCTGGAGTATGACTGCGATGTATCATTACACGTTATATGACCGCTGAATGTGACGGCGACATGTGCCGAGAGTGTATGTTTGCGATACGTGACATCGGTGTATTGATTTGGTATATAACTGAAATATTACTCTCTTATGTGTATGTTATATTACTGTGGTGACGATGTGCAATTTACTGAAGATATATGTTCACCATTATAATAGTATATAACCTTTTTTTTTTAAATGTTCAATTCGAAGTTTAAAGCAAACATATTCCAAACAAACATACAAAACTGTGACCAACTTCCCGGGCCTCGGTCAATGCGGTACACTCTAACTAGCTCACCCCATAACGCACTCCAGCTGCTCACACCAACGCCTCGGTCAATGCGGTACACTCTAACTAGCTCACCCCATAACGCACTCCAGCTGCTCACACCAACGCCTCGGTCAATGCGATACACTCTAACTAGCTCACCCCACACCGCACTCCAGCACCTCACACCACCGCCTCGCCCCTTCCGCTCCACTCTAACTCCCTCCCCCCACACC
>CAXITT010000014.1:824356-842235 GCA_964033795.1 Lymnaea stagnalis | reverse complement strand
GTAGGGCATTCATAGGTGGACGTAGGGCATTCATAGGTGGACGTAGGGCATTCATAGGTGGATGTAGGGCATTCATAGGTGGAGATTGGGCATTCATAGGTGGACGTAGGGCATTCATAGGTGGACGTAGGGCATTCATAGGTGGAGATTGGGCATTCATAGGGGGACGTAGGGCATTCATATGTGGACGTTGGGCATTCATAGGTGGAGATTGGGCATTCATAGGCGGACGTAGGGCATTCATATGTGGATGTAGGGCATTCATAGGTGGAGATTTGAAATTCATAGGTGGACGTAGGGCATTCATAGGCGGACGTAGGGCATTCATAGGTCGAGGTAGGGCATTCATAGAAGTAGATAGGGCATTCATAGGTGGAGATAGGGCATTCATAGGTGGAGGTAAGGCATTCATAGATGGAGGTAGGGCATTCATAGGTGGAGGTAGGGCATTCATAGCTGGAGATAGGGCAGGCGTTAAAAGAAATATTTGGTAATGCCCTCTCCCAAACAATCTTCCCGATCCCCAAACATATTCATCAAAACATGCATATTTCGTCCACACATTGAAAGCAGATTGGATTGTCACAATAAAAGTAACCTGAAGACTAGCCACGAACACATTCCACATACACATATGGAGGCAACATACAGAGACAGCACAGGGAGCAAATGTGCACAGTTGTACACTTGACTTGAGGGTTAATACACCAGATCCCACCAACCTACCCAACTCAGATCTTTACTTGAGACAATGTACACACCTGTACACGTACACCAGATCCCACCAACCTACCCAACTCAGATCTTTACTTGAGACAATGTACACACCTGTACACGTACAGCAGATCGGACCAACCTACTCAACTCAGACCTTAATTAGAGAAAATGCTTTACTTTTCCCCAGACATTTCCACACGACCGTTCTGATAGTGACATTTCCATCAAAATGGTTGTCAACTTCATTGTCTTTATTATTGGTCAGCGTTTAGATATTCGGCTGTCCACCCAGCTCCCTACTCCTAAACGAGCTTATCTCAGCCGTCGTAGTCCACCCCTTGGGTCAGCTTGTTATATATCCGAATGTTCGACCCACCCAACCACCCATTAGCAACCTTGGCTCACCTGTCGTAGTCCGTCCCGGGGGTCAGCTTGTATATGTCCGAGTGTTTCATCCCCGAACTGTTATTTCAACAGCTACAGTTATAGCGTTAATCATTCAGTCATATCCCGAAAAGAACCGGTCTGTAAATATCCACATTTAGAAGAGTAAAAACCATATTTCTACAAAAACTACCACTCGTGTCATAAACCGCCACTTGTGTCATAAACCACCACTTGTGTCATGAACCACCACTTGTGTCATGAACCACCACTTGTGTCATGAAATCCTAATGCACTAAAACAGTGTTGGATTGTCTTCTTTTCTCTGCTACATTTCACAAGAAACTGGCAACACGGAAATATCCACACATCTAATTTCTTAGAAATTCACAGCAGCTTAGAGAGTTGCCCGAACGAGCGGCTGAAACACACAACACGAAATGACGTCATCGAACGCGGACACAGTCACCCACTAAACAATGTACTCAAGGTTGAACCAATTGTCTCCAACACACGAACGGCAGCGTGACGGATCATCAGAGGGAAACTATACAACCATACACGCCAGCGGTGGAGTGCACCAACAACAATAGTTGATACGGTACGTTGTTGACAGTTTCCACATACCATAACCGCTCATTTGTGCAGCCGTATGGCACAGCTACTCTCATGTACAGCAGTGTGATACAGCTACTCTCATTTACAGCCGTGCAGTACAGCTCATCAAATGTAAAGCATTATGGTACATCAACTCACATACCCTATCTCACGTGTACAACCGTGCGATACAGCTCACATGTACAGAGCACTATGATAGAGCTGCTCATGTGTACATAAGTGTGATAAAGCTCATCACATGTACAGCACTATGATAGAGCTGCTCATAGGTACAGCCACGTTACATAGTTGCGACATTGAACAGCCATGTGATACAGCTGTCCAGTAGCACAGCCATGTGATTTAATTGCATACTTGACAGCTTTAACATTCCTCACTCTCTCCCACCCTACGCCCCTACTTTCCGGCTTTAGCAGCGCCCCCCCCCCGCCCCGGGCGTGACAGGTCGATTGCAGTGGTCCAATTAACGAAGAATGTATAGTGACATTAAAATAAAAGGGATGGACTTGACTGCACATAAAGAACAATAAAAAATACGAGAGAAATACATTACGCTAACAGCTTTGCTTTAATAGGAGAGAGAATACTACAGCCATGTGAGACAGCTGTCCAGTAGCACAGCCATGTGATTTAATTGCATACTTGACAGCTTTAACATTCCTCCCCCTCTCCCCCCCTCCGCCCCCACTTTCCGGCTTTAGCAGCGCCCCCCCCCCCCGCCCCGGGCGTGACAGGTCGATTGCAGTGGTCCAATTAACGAAGAATGTATAGTGACATTAAAATAAATGGGATGGACTTGACTGCACATAAAGAACAATAAAAAATACGAGAGAAATACATTACGCTAACAGCTTTGCTTTAATAGGAGAGAGAATACAAGACCCGTTAGCCAAGTAAATAATGGCTGGCTACCCATAGAACGCATGGTCTGTGGATAAAGAACACATGGCTAAATAGAACACATTGCCCGATAGACAAGAAACACCTTCCCCACTCGTCAAGGAACACATTTCCCACCAGCCGAGGAACAACTGTCCCAATAAATGAGGAACACATGTCCCACTACCGAAGGAACACCTTGTCGGTTAGCCGAAGAAAGCATGGCCCATGGACAAGGAAGCATGGCCCAAAATACAAGAAACACAATACCCGAAACACATGGCCCGAAAGACAATAAACACATGGCCCAAAAGATAAGAAACACGTGGTCTTAAAGAAAATAAAACACATGGTCCCAAAGACAAGAAACAAACATGGCCCAAAATACAAGAAACACATGGTCATTAAGACAAGAAGCCCATGGCCAAAAAGACAAGAAACACATGGTCTTAAAGAAAATAAAACACATGGTCCCAAAGACAAGAAACAAACATGGCCCAAAAGACAAGAAACGCATGACCCAAAAGACAAGAAACACATGGTCACAAAGACAAGAAACACATGGTCTTAAAGACAAGAAACACATGGTTCCAAAAGACAAGAAACACATGACCCAAAAGACAAGAAACACATGGTCACAAAGACAAGAAACACATGATCATAAAGACAAGAAACACATGGTCCCAAAAGACAAGAAACACATGACCCAAAAGACAAGAAACACATGATCATAAAGACAAGAAACACATGGTCACAAAGACAAGAAACACATGGTCTTAAAGACAAGAAACACATGGTTCCAAAAGACAAGAAACACATGACCCAAAAGACAAGAAACGCATGGTCACAAAGACAAGAAACACATGATCATAAAGACAAGAAACACATGGTCCCAAAAGACAAGAAACACATGACCCAAAAGACAAGAAACACATGGTCACAAAGACAAGAAACACATGATCTTAAAGACAAGAAACACATGGCCCAAAAGACAAATAATGTACGACCAGCTTGCTGAAGGAACGCATGGTCCACTAGAAAAGGTACATGAAGCCCGCGAATCAGTGGCGTAGCTAGGGCTAGTGCCGCACTGGGCGGGCAAAACCTTATGCGCTCTCCTTCAACGAAATAACGCTGCAGTTGGCCAAATCGCCATTCTTCAGTATAAAGATGAAAAACAAGTGGGGGGGGGGGGCGCGAACCGTCCCCATTGCAGGCGTCCCCACCCCACTAACCCAACTTCCAAAGCAACGGCCTCTACATAAAATAAAACAACGGATCTAATAACACAACTACTTTCAAGGTTCAAGGTCGGACAAGTCAGTTGAAAAAAACAACAGCAAAAAACATCCTCTGCAAGCCTGGTTTTGTACAGCAAGTCTTGCCCGTGTGAGGGCGCCAGTTTTGTACAGCAAGTCTTGCCCATGTGAGGGCGCCAGTGTTGTACAGCAAGTCTTGCCCGCGTGAGGGCGCCAGTTTTGTACAGCAAGTCTTGCCCATGTGAGGGCGCCAGTTTTGTACAGCAAGTCTTGCCCATGTGAGGGCGCCAGTGTTGTACAGCAAGTCTTGCCCGCGTGAGGGCGCCAGTTTTGTACAGCAAGTCTTGCCCATGTGAGGGCGCCAGTGTTGTACAGCAAGTCTTGCCCATGTGAGGGCGCCAGTGTTGTACAGCAAGTCTTGCCCGCGAGAGGGCGCCAGTGTTGTACAGCAAGTCTTGCCCATGTGAGGGCGCCAGTGTTGTACAGCAAGTCTTGCCCGCGTGAGGGCGCCAGTGTTGTACAGCAAGTCTTGCCCCTGTGAGGGCGCCAGTGTTGTACAGCAAGTCTTGCCCGTGTGAGGGCGCCAGTGTTGTACAGGTTCAGAACGGGCACACTCCCGCGCAGTGTTGTACAGCAAGTCTTGCCAGTGTGAGGGCGCCAGTGTTGTACAGCAAGTCTTGCCCGTGTGAGGGCGACAGTGTTGTACAGCAAGTCTTGCCCGTGTGAGGGCGCCACTGTTGTACAGCAAGTCTTGCTCGTGTGAGGGCGACAGTGTTGTACAGCAAGTCTTGCCCGTGTGAGGGCGCCAGGCCAGTGCTGGACAGCAAGTCTTGCCCGTGTGAGGGCGCCAGTGTTTTACAGGAAGCCTTGCCCTTGTGAGGGCGCCATTTTGGCATCAAAGAAACAATTGTTAAGGGCCATCACTGTATTTAATATAAATACATTCGGAAAGCTCTTCCAAGAAACGGCAAGGCGATTTTATCTCTCAGACAGTTAGCCTAAATTAATGTTGACCCTGTAGGCATTTAGCAGATATATTTAATATCGGTATATATCTATCTAAAATTTATGCATGTTTGAAGAGGAAATATTAAAATATCCTCTCGGATCATGTAGGATGGAGGAAAAGGGGGAGGGGGAAAAAGGGGGGTGGGACGGGGAAAAGGGGGAGGGGATTTAAGCAGCGATTGATGGAATTTACATCTCTACGCCGGTCCCACCCCCAATTCCTGTCCTGTAATACCCGAAGGGATGATTGTGGTAATACCCGAAGGGATGATTGTGGTAATACCCGAAGGGATGATTGTGGTAATACCCGAAGGGATGATTGTGGATGTTAATGGAGGTAATGGTTGTATAATGCACTTGCTGATGACAGGAAAGGGGGTGTTAACTCTAAAAATGATTAATATACAACTGTTCATTGAAGGTCAAGTTTTCTATTAGTTTTCTTTCTATCTATTCTATCTATCAGTTTTCTATCTATCAGTTTTCTTTCCATCAGTTTTCTTTCCATCGCTTTCTTTCCATCGGTTTTCTTTCTATTGGTTTTCTTTCTATTAGTTTTCTTTCTATCAGTTTTAATTCTATCAGTTTTCTTTATATCGGTTTTATTTCAATCGGTTTTCTTTCTATCAGTTTTCTTTCTATCAGTTTTCTTTCTATCAGTTTTCTTTCTATCGGTTTTATTTCTATCAGTTTTCTTTCTATCGGTTTTCTTTCTATCGGTTTTCTTTCCATCAGTTTTCTTTCTATTGCCTTTCTTTCTATCAGTTTTCTTTCTATTGCCTTTCTTTCTAACAGTTTTCTTTCTATTGGCTTTCTTTCTATCAGCTTTCATTGTATCGGCTTTCTTTCTATCAGTTTTCTTTCTGTTTTCTTTCTATCAGTTTTCTTTCTATTAGTTTTCTTTCTATCGGTTTTTTTTTCTATCTGTTTGATCGACAGCAGTTTGATCAAACGGTAATTCGATCGAACGGAAGTTTTGTCGAATTCTTTTTTCTTTTTTTTTTCCCCGTTGACAGGGTCGGATTTCATTTTGAAGGCACTATACTACAATATAGTCAAACAAAATAATGCATGACGTTTCCATTGACCAGTAGGCGGTACTTTTTGGACACGTGACCAGTAGGCGGTACTGGTACTTTGCCCAACTTTGTTGTTTTGCCTTATAAGTATTTATAGATTCTAGCGTGTTTCACTAAAAATACTTATAGAATAGATACTGTTGGTTTTTTTGTTGGTTTTTTTGTTATATGTACTTATCAAGGATGTTTATTGTTATATTTAATTATAAAACCTACAGGTGTTTTGTAATAAACGTATAGTGCAAAGAGGTGTTTTATTATTATATATACTTGTAGATAAAGAAAGAGTTTTTTTAAAACTTTTTTGTTCTATGTTCTTAAATCTGGTACAGTATCAAGATTACAATCTACTTGATACTGTATATAGGTGTGTGGTTTTTGAGTGTGTGTATAACATATATTATACATAAATAGTGCACGAATGACACATGACAGGAAAGAGAGAGAGAGAGACATAGAGAGAGAGAGAGAGAGACAGAGAAAGAGAGAGAGATGGAGAGAGACAGAGAGAGAGACAGGGAGAAAGAGAGAGAGACAGAGAGAGACAGAGAGAGAGAAAGAGAGAGAGAGATGGAGAGAGAGGCAGAGAGAGAGAGAGACAGAGAGAGAGACAGAGAGAGAGACATAGAGAGATGGAGAGAGAGGCAGAGAGAGATGGAGAGAGAGACAGAGACAGAGAGAGACAGGGAGAGAGGTGGAGAGAGAGGCAGAGAGAGAGAGATAGATAGAGAGAGAGAGAGACAGACAGACAGACAGATAAATAGATAGTGAAAGAATGAGAGAGAAAATGATAGAGATACAACGATAGAGAAAGAAAGAGATCGAATAATAGAAAGAGAGAGGGTACGAAAAAGAGCGACAGGGGTAGATTGAAAGAGAGAAAGAAAGAGAGAGAAGAGAGACAAGGTGAATGAGAGAAAGACGGAGTGATTTCGTAAAACTAATGAAGCGGAAATTAGAGAGAGAGAGTGAGAGAAAAAGCGAGTGTTGAAAATAAACCGGGGGGGGGTGGGGGTTGGATTCTGCGAGTGCATAACAGGAAACACATTAGAGGGATCTGATGGGAGGATGTCTTTAAATGATGGGTTGCAAAGTGGGTGGAAAGATGGATGAGTAGGCTGTGGCGGCATTGGATGGAGATGGCAGCGGACATGCTGGACGGATGTGTAGAAAGATGGGTGGGAAGATTTGTGGGAGGTCGTGTGGGGAGATTGGAGAAAAGATTGATGCAAAGATGAGTGGAAATGTGTGTTATGAAATGGGTGGAGATACGTATCGAGAAGTGGGTGGAACGATGATATGAGTGAGATGGGTGGAAATATATTTTGAGAGATGGGCGGAAAGATGTTTTGAGAGATAGAGGGAAGGATGGATGCAAGGATGGTGGAAACTGAGGGGGTGGGGGCTATACTGTCTATAGTCAGCTGTGTGCCATCAACTGGAACCATAACACATTAAAATTATAATTGTTTACATCTCTTTAAAGACAACTCTGGCTGCCAGCGATGCTTCCCTTTTTAAAGAAAACTCGTCGCTGGCTGGTTTATTAGTATCATGTCTAGATGGGGCTCGAGTAGATCATGGTCAGTATAGAATACAAGAAAATAACGACGTCTGTCCAGCCACGGTATTGAGACATAGAATATGTCGCGTCCGAATCTTCATTGGGCTGCATATGTATTGGGCCGATTTCTGGTCACGGTGTGTCCATTTTTTGGTCGCAGTGTGTCGATTTATGCGCAACATTATGACGGCTGTAGGATGTCTAGTATGTGTAAACATTTTCTCTGTTATGCTGTAATGTGTCCGTGTGACTGCTCTGTGTCTACGACATATCAGTGTGGTGTCTATGAAACGCCACTGCTATGTTACAATGTCAATCATGAGACTGTGGAGTGTTTTATGAAGCTGATATGTTGTGCTTAATATGCGAAATGTATGTTTCTAAGAATCCTGTATGGTGTTTTATAGCGTGCCAGTGACGTGTCAGTTGCATGTCAGTGACGGGACTGACAAGTGTTTTCAAGTGTGTCTACGTGGTATCAAAAAAAAAAAAAGAAGTATCATGCAACAAAAAATAATTGGGCTCATTCCATAACTATCCCTGATGCCGGAAGAATGGGAACATTATTTTTTAANCCCCCCCCCCCCCCCATTTTCTCACCCTGGATGCTTTTATTTTGGTTAGATATCGCCCCTGATTTCAAGTGAATTTTTTACAAATGAAATTAAATACTTTTAAGGCATTGGGGCGTCTTCTGGTCAGCCACGCCCATTAAGCCAACCCCACACACGTGACCCACAGGCGTTTCTCCACTTCAAGCGATTTCGAAGACCAACCAATCTAAGAACTCATTCAATACCATCAGACGATCGATGTAAACACAAGTGAAGACATTACCATTAATCACAGGAAGAGCATCCACCCATACAGTGAAAAAGAAAAGCATTGATTTCACGTAGTCAATGAACTCCTTTACTACACATTACACAGCAGCACGACGTCACCCGATGATGTCACCCGATGATGTCACACGTATTACACACACACACTCCACACGCGCACACCTATGTACCACTGCTTAAACAACTCGTGATAACTTTAAATGACGAAAAGGCAGTCGGAAGGATTTGCTCTAGAAAGGATAAGCCACGTGACCAGCCTCTCTACTGCACGGTGGGAGGACCGCACAAAAAAAAGGGTGTGTGGGGGGGGGGAGGTAATAGCAATAGAGAGAACAGATGATTAAATAATAAATAAAAAAAAGTCTGGCCGGGGGAGGGGGGTGAAGATAAAATCCACACTTGGCCGTTAATAATTAAGGCATTGTATCACGTCTGCCTGTGTCAGAGTTACGTCTGCTTTCGCCTGGCAGTCCCCCCGCCCCGCATTCACCACCCACTTATCCCCGCTCCCTTCACGCGGCGCTCACTCTCTCGTTATGACTCAATCAAAGTTATTCATTAGAGTTATTAACCCTCGCAGGGCCGTCGTGTGCTTCAGCTTTTTTTAAAGGTGAATTTTCTGTGGGGGTTAGAGGTTACGGTCATGTTAAAACATGATAGACTGGGGCTAACAAATGATCGACTGGGGCTAAAACATGATAGACTGGGGCTAAAACATGATAGACATGGGTTAGAGATTTATGTAATGTTAAAACATGATAGACTGGCGGAGAAACGAGTTTAATTTAGTTGAAACCGCTGATGGTATTCGGTAATACTTGTAATGTTTTTTTAAAAATAAAATGTGCGTGAAATATGTTATTTAAAAGAAGGCTTTTAAAAAATGTGTGTCAAGGTCATCTAACAAATTGTGCTAATTTTAAAGTATAATTAATTCTTTGTATTGTTATGAATGACAACTATTGTCATGAATAGCATCTATTTTCACGAACAGAACTATTGTCATGAATAGAACTATTGTCATGAATAGCCTCAATTCAACGACAAAATAGTTTTGAGGTCGCTCGAGGTCAAACTCTAGCTGAACAGTTTCCCGAGAAACCACCGTAATCAAATCAAGGTTTTCCCTAAACAGTGGCATGACCAAGGCTTTTCGTCACCCATGGGGGGGGGCATTATCTTTAAAGCGCGCCCCCCCTCCACCTTGAAAATGAAACACCCCCACCCTAAAGTTGACTAAAAACGCCCCGCCTCAAATATGTAGAAAACAAATTAATGACGCCCGGGGTGTCGCCCCCCACCCCCCCCCTGTACACTGTACCTGAATAAACCTATGTCCCCTAAAAAATCCAATATTTCCTTCTTATCCTCCAACAGGCCGTCTATCCCACCACACCCTCCCCCCACCTCATCTCCGCCCATGCCATCTACGCGACCACTTGACGACGGCATCCACCAACTGACCCCTCCTCGAGAAGCCTCCAAGCGTCCAGTGACGACCCCCCCCCCCCAAGTTCCTCTACTTGACCCGGCAGTCCACAAATAGCCACTTGGCCCTCTTGCCTCCGGACCACATATGTCGCAATTAATAGCTTCCCTCCTGGAGAGTAACTCACCGACAGCCCGAGACGCCGCCGAGGGTTAGGTCTGGGAGCACTTGAGGGGAAAGTAGAAAAAGAGGGAATTGGAAATATTGACAACGAGTTGCCGTCTGCTCAAGTGTAGTATCCTTCAATATGGCGCGGAGTGTTAGTCGGTATTATGACGGTATAATGACGTTATTATGACGGTATTATGACGTCTCAACATAGCATTCAAAAGATAGCATGACAGTGTTTTTCCGGCCCCATGAAAGTACTAGCGTAGACTTTGATCATGTATTGACGACTATTGGAATGAATCCGGCCCAATGAAAGTACTAGCGTAGACTTTGATCATGTATTGACGACTATTGGAATGAATCCGGCCCAATGAAAGTACTAGCGTAGACTTTGATCATGTATTGACGACTATTGGAATGAATCCGGCCCAATGAAAGTACTAGCGTAGACTTTGATCATGTATTGACGACTATTGGAATGAATCCGGCCCAATGAAAGTACTAGCGTAGACTTTGATCATGTATTGACGACTATTGGAATGAATCCGGCCCAATGAAAGTACTAGCGTAGACTTTGATCATGTATTGACGACTATTGGAATGAATCCGGCCCAATGAAAGTACTAGCGTAGACTTTGATCATGTATTGACGACTATTGGAATGAATCCGGCCCAATGAAAGTACTAGCGTAGACTTTGATCATGTATTGACGACTATTGGAATGAATCCGGCCCAATGAAAGTACTAGCGTAGACTTTGATCATGTATTGACGACTATTGGAATGAATCCGGCCCAATGAAAGTACTAGCGTAGACTTTGATCATGTATTGACGACTATTGGAATGAATCCGGCCCAATGAAAGTACAAGCGTAGACTTTGATCATGTATTGACGACTATTGGAATGAAACAAATCTTTATCGACACATTGTTTTATTGCATCCTCTTCATCGCGTCAGTTCCTCTCTTGTGCCAATATGAACCAGGTGATGTTGTGTAAAACACCTTATCCTAAATAGACCGACAGCCATGTCAGTGGCCCATTAAAAACAAACAAATCAACTCGTAGAATCTTTACAATGCCACAATAGACAGACTATTTATAAAAATACTACGACCGAGCCGTCAGAACTGACTCAATCCAAAACTAGTGGACTGGAGGTCTATCTCAAGCTAGTGGACTGGAGGTCTATCTCAAGCTAGTGGACTGGAGGTCTATCTCAAGCTAGTGGACTGGAGGTCTATCTCAAGCTAGTGGACTGGAGGTCTATCTCAAGCTAGTGGACTGGAGGTCTATCTCAAGCTAGTGGACTGGAGGTCTATCTCAAGCTAGTGGACTGGAGGTCTATCTCAAGCTAGTGGACTGGAGGTCTATCTCAAGCTAGTGGACTGGAGGTCTATCTCAAGCTAGTGGACTGGAGGTCTATCTCAAGCTAGTGGACTGGAGGTCTATCTCAAGCTAGTGGACTGGAGGTCTATCTCAAGCTAGTGGACTGGAGGTCTATCTCAAGCTAGTGGACTGGAGGTCTATCTCAAGCTAGTGGACTGGAGGTCTATCTCAAGCTAGTGGACTGGAGGTCTATCTCAAGCTAGTGGACTGGAGGTCTATCTCAAGCTAGTGGACTGGAGGTCTATCTCAAGCTAGTGGACTGGAGGTCTATCTCAAGCTAGTGGACTGGAGGTCTATCTCAAGCTAGTGGACTGGAGGTCTATCTCAAGCTAGTGGACTGGAGGTCTATCTCAAGCTAGTGGACTGGAGGTCTATCTCAAGCTAGTGGACTGGAGGTCTATCTCAAGCTAGTGGACTGGAGGTCTATCTCAAGCTAGTGGACTGGAGGTCTATCTCAAGCTAGTGGACTGGAGGTCTATCTCAAGCTAGTGGACTGGAGGTCTATCTCAAGCTAGTGGACTGGAGGTCTATCTCAAGCTAGTGGACTGGAGGTCTATCTCAAGCTAGTGGACTGGAGGTCTATCTCAAGCTAGTGGACTGGAGGTCTATCTCAAGCTAGTGGACTGGAGGTCTATCTCAAGCTAGTGGACTGGAGGTCTATCTCAAGCTAGTGGACTGGAGGTCTATCTCAAGCTAGTGGACTGGAGGTCTATCTCAAGCTAGTGGACTGAAGGTCTATCTCAAGCTAGTGGACTAGAGGTCTATCCCAAGCTAGTGGACTGGAGGTCAATCCCAAGCTAGTGGACTGGAGGTCAATCCCAAGCTAGTGGACTGGAGGTCTATCTCAAGCTAGTGAACTGGATGTCAATCCCAAGCTAGTGGACTGTCGGGTCTATCTCAAGCTAGTGGACTAGAGGTCTATCCCAAGCTAATGGACTAGAGGTCTATCCCAAGCTAGTGGACTGGAGGTCAATCCCAAGCTAGTGGACTGGAGGTCAATAGCAAGCTAGTGGACTGGAGTTCTATCTCAAGCTAGTGAACTGGATGTCAATCCCAAGCTAGTGGACTGACGGGTCTATCTCAAGCTAGTGGACTAGAGGTCTATCCCAAGCTAATGGACTAGAGGTCTATCCCAAGCTAGTGGACTGGAGGTCAATCCCAAGCTAGTGGACTGGAGGTCAATAGCAAGCTAGTGAACTGGATGTCAATCCCAAGCTAGTGGTATGAAGGTCAATCCCAAGCTAGTGGACTGAAGGTCAATCCCAAGCTAGTGGACTGAAGGTCAATCCCAAGCTAGTGGACTGAAAATATATCTCAAGCTAGCGGACGGAAGGTCTATCTCAAGCAAGTGGACGGAAGGTCAATCCCAAGCTAGTGGACTGAAGGTCAATCCCAAGCTAGTGGACTGAAGGTCAATCCCAAGTTAGTGGACTGAAGGTCTATCTCAAGCTAGTGGACTGAAGGCAATTCATCTAAGACCATCACCCCAGGTGGGTGGGTCTCGTTAACGTTGGATGGCAACTCATCTAAGAGAAGGCACACTCTAAAATGAAACCCGGATATGGAGCCCCTTAGGCGGTATGGCATTGACACAATGAAAATTCTAACCACTCCTGTGACGTAGAGTGCATAAAAAGTACGTTGAGACACACAAGACACATTGCTGGTCATCTACTGCATCCTGGTCTATTCCCAGTCGTCTATACTAAGTCAAGGCTACTATCAAGTCAAGGCTACTCCTCAAGTCAAGGCTATTACTCAAGTAAAGTTTACTACTTAAATCACGGCTTCTACTCAAGTCAAGGCTACTACTCAAGTCAAGGCTACTACTCAAGTCAAGGCTACTACTCAAGTCAAGGCTACTACTCAAGTCAAGACTACTACTCAAGTCATGGCTACTACTCAAGTCAAGGCTACTACTCATGTCAAGGCTTCTACTCAAGTCAAGGCTACTACTCAAGTTAAGGCTACTACTTAAAGCACGGCTTCTACTCAATTCAGGGCTACTACTTAAGTCAAGGCTACTTCTCAAGTCAAGGCTACTACTCAAGTCAAGGCTACTACTCAAGTCGAAACTTGCCTTGATCATCTTCGCGTGTGAAGGGAGAACACAAAGATTTGTTATATGCCAGTAATCCAAATAGAATTAGAGGACAAAGGAATAAGGGTTAGTGTCAAAATAGTGTGATCTGTATCTAGATTCTAGATGAAAACCTAGAGATCATGTTTTAATGTAAGAAATAGCATCCCTTGCAGTACCTACATACTGCCTTCCGCGCAGTACAGACATACTGCCTCCGTGCTGTACCTACGTGCTGCCTCGTGTGCAGTACCGACGTACTACCTCCTATGTCAATGCTGACCTTCAGGGCGTGACTGGAGCAGTCGGCCAAGTGGCTGCCAGAGTATGCAGTATGTTGTGCATAAGGCCACGTGACTGAAGTGCTTGTCAGTTAGTTCACCCCACCCCCTATCCTTCAATTGCCACACCAGCCACCTCATGTTACGACATTTTCAAGGACCCCAACCCCCTTTACAACCACAAAAAGCCCCACCCTTTTTACAACCACAAAAAGCCCCACCCCCTTCACAACCACAAAAAGCCCCATCCCCTTCACAACCACAAAAAGCCCCACCCCCTTCACAACCACAAAAAGCCCCACCCCCTTCACAACCACAAAAGCCCAACACCCCTTCACAACCACAAAAGCCCAACACCCCTTCACATCGCATGGACACTTCAGTGTTGATGTGGGATTGAGGCTGGACTGACCAAGCTCCCACCCCCTTCACAACCACAAAAGCCCAACACCCCTTCACAACCACAAAAGCCCAACACCCCTTCACAACCACAAAAGCCCAACACCCCTTCACAACAACAAAAAGACCCACCCCCAATAAAACGGCTTATTCTCACCCCCACCACAACAGATTATCCCGACCCCATCACCACAGCTGATCCAAAACCACATAACACAGCATCCGTTCTCCGACCCCATTACAACAGCTGATCTCAGATCCCACCACAACCAGTCTCCACTGGGGAACAGACTCTTTGTGTCCTTGAGGAGTTCTCTCTTCAATGAGGCATTACGGTACTTAACAGAAGGGAGATGGCATTCCTCGCGCTGTGCGAGGGAAGGTCACGTACGTTTAAGTAGTTACTGGCAAATAAAACAACTCATAAATTAGTCCGGTTGTTTGGAAAACTTCTTTTTTTTTGTGGGGAGAGTGGGGGGGGGGGGGAGCTTTGGGAAGGGGGGGGGGGCGGAAGGGGGGGAACTTTTTTTTTTATTATGGAGACTGAAGACTGAGACTAACCCAAACAAGTGTTGCCACACAAAGTTTGAAAGTGCGCTCACTAAGGAACTAGACTTTGGAGTTCGCATGGACATTTCGTATTTTATTCACAAAGAGATAAACAACATAAACCTCGTAGTGACGTAGGATGTCTGTTCATTGGTCACACACTTAGACCTCTTGACTCAAACATTCTTTGACCGTTAAACTAAAGATTCTCATTGTTGAAGACATTTTATATGATCTGTAGTTATATCAGCAAATCGTTATGGATAACTGGTACACACAGATTTTATTACGGAACCTCCTCCCCTTCCCAAACTTTTTTTTTTTCTTTCCCCAAGATCTGCCCTCCCAACAAAAACAAAGAGACAAACCATAGACAGAGAATTCACTGAGAAACTTTTGGTTATTGTGCAAAATCCAAACAGACCACAGATTGTAACTCTCTGTGACGGAGAAACGTGCCGATTGCCCCACGAGGTTTCCACAGACCCGTAGCTTATGCCAGCAGACAATGGCCTGTTTCCTGTCGATCAGGTATTTCTCCCGTGGGGATTTCGGACAATGGAGGTATATTGGCGGGAGGTCAAGTTATTATTGTGAAGCGGTTCTCGAACAGGTCATGTTCGGGCATCAGTCACTGCAAGAATAAAGGGGACTTCCAACAGACATGTAAGTGAGAGAAGTATGTCAATCGTTAAGCAATGAGGTTGGCCTCTGTTATAGCCTGTGTGACGACCCAATTTTGATTCACACTGCATTGTGCAGGCTGTAGAATTATTTCAGCCTTTGTTTTTATAGCTTTCAAAACCAAATGACTTGATTGGCGAGTCATTGTCAAACTACAACTCCTATTTAACTTACTAGAAGGTTCTAAATAGAGATGGATCATTCTAGCTTGCCCTTCTGGACTAAAGGCTCGATTCTACTGTAGAAGCGCCGCCGTCCCCCACCTATAAAAGTAAATAAGACGCACGAGAGTTACAAGACTTACGCGACTTACATGATTTGCGCTCCGAGTGTGCATTACTATTTTTACCTTTCTATTATGATATATGTGTCCACGTGCTGTTAGTTAAAATATTTTATTCTCTCTAAATATTTGATTTTGTACTTTGATATCAAAATTATTAGCATAAATAAATTGTGAGTTTTATTTAGAACTACTTGGGTTATCGTTCTTTTGGTCTTATTTTCATCAATGGTATCGTCCTTTTGTGAGGCTGCTGTTTGTTGCAAGGGACGTTTTGATGACAACGATAGATATAATAAAACTTAGGAGGGAAAATAGGAGCTTGAAACAAAGTCGTGTCTGGACCTGTATGTGACATCTTATGGTTGCTGACTTAACACCAAAGTCGTGTCTGGACCTGTATGTGACATCTTATGGTTGCTGACTTAACACCAAAGTCGTGTCTGGACCTGTATGTGACATCTTATGGTTGCTGACTTAACAACAATGTCGTGTCTGGACCTGTATGTGACATCTTATGGTTGCTGACTTAACAACAATGTAGAACAGACAGGTTGGTCGCCGCTCGTGAACACAATGAGAGTTAGAAGAGAGACAAATTTGGGAAGAGCGAGATAGAGAGAAATAAAAAACGATATAAAAAATGATAGTGAGAGAGAGAGAGAGAGAGAGAGTTAATGAGGGAGAGAGAGATCGAGAGAAAGAGAGAGAGAGAGTGAACGAGACAGAGAGAGAGAGATCAAGAAACGGAGAGATAGAGATCTATAAAGAGAGAAAGAGAGAGAGTGTGAACGAGTGAGAAAGAAAGAGTAAACGAGAGAGAGAGAGACAGACTGAGAGAGAGGGTGAATTAGAGAGGTAGTGTGAACGAATGAGAAAGTTACTGATAGAGATAGTGAACGAGAGAGTTTGTGTGTGAAGAAGAGAGAGTTGAGCGAGAGAAAGTGAACGAGAGAGAACGATATAGAAAAAGAGAGTGAGGGAAAGAGTGAACGAGAGAGAGATAGAGTGAACGAGAGGGAGTGAACGAGAGAGAGTGAACGAGAGAGAGAGAGAGAGAGAGAGGATGAATGGGAGAGGTAGAGTGAACGAATGAGAAAGTTACTGATAGAGAGAGTGAACGAGAGAGTGTGTGTGTGTGAACAAGAGAGAGTTGAGAGAGAGGGAGAGAGAGAGTGAACGAGAGAGAGAGAGATAAAGAACGATATAGAAAAAGAGAGTGAGAGAGAATGTGAACGAGAGAGAGATAAAGAAAAATATAGAAAGAGAGAGAGAGAGAAAGAGTGTAAGAGAGAGAGAGAACGAGAGAGAGAGAGAGAGTGAACGAGAGAGAGAGATAAAGAACGATATACAAATATAGAGTGATAGAGAGATCGAGAGAGAGTGAACGAGAGAGAAAAGAGATTTAGATAGAGAGAGAGAAAGAGATTTAGAGAGAGAGAGAGAAAGTGAACGAGAGAGATCGAGAGTGTGTGAGCGAGAGAGATCGAGAGTGTGTGAGCGAGAGAGAGAGAGAAATCGAGAGAGTGAGTGAACGAGAGAAAGAGTGGATGAGAGAGAGGTCGAGAGAGATCATCGAGTTAGAGAGAGAGGGAGTGAACGAGAAAAAGATAGAGAGAGTGTAAACGAGAGAGAGAGAGAGTGTGAGTGAATGAGAGAGGTTATAGAGTGACCGATTGAGATTTATCGATAGAGAGAGTGAACGAGAGTGAGAATGTGAACGAGAGAGAGAAAGAGAGACTAAGAGAGAGGGATCGAGTGATTGCTTGGTAAACAAATGACATAAAATAGAGCAAAGGGAACAACTATGACGTCACATATAAAAGATTTAAAAAATGTCTGAACATGGGTACCTACACAAATTTTTTTTTTTTTTTTTTTTTTGGAATAAAATTTGTAGAGGATTTGCTGGGGGGGGGGGTGGGGCGCTTAGCAACTGAATGAAGATATACTACTTGATTAAAGTTTAAAACAGATCTAGATTATAAAGTCCATCACTTTCCGCTCCTGCCAAGGCAGAATTTAATAACATTAAAACCTATTGTATACCATTACTTAAAATAAACACAAGCAGCCATTGTGAACCCAAAGTTTGTTTTTAGGTCTATAAATAACTAATGATTACGTGTAAGAATCGCGTCATTAAACGAAAGCAGGCTATTCAAAACATAAGACATTCATACACAACAGACGAGCTCTGTTGGCGAGGGCTGTCTTCGCCCGATTACAAGGAGGTGGGCCGGGGGGGGGGGGGGGGGGGGG
>CAXITT010000014.1:792135-811743 GCA_964033795.1 Lymnaea stagnalis | reverse complement strand
GAGAGAGAGAGAGAGAGAGAGAGAGAGAGAGAGAGAGAGAGAGAGAGAGAGGGTGAGAGAGAGAGAGAGAGAGAGAGAGAGAGAGATAGAGAATCATTAGAACAGCGTTGTATTTTAAGAGTGTTGAGGTGCCTCCAGTTTAAAATCTTTAACACATTTCTTTTCAATAGGAAGGAGTTCATTTTTTAAAAATTATTGGATCATAATATGATGAGTTTTATTATAAGCTGAAATATGAAACATTTAATATATGAAAACATCCGTTCAATTTTGACGGGGTAATATTACTGGCAGATGATTAGAGCCTGTAATTAGTTTTTATTTTATCATAACGGGATGTCGATCGTTATTCCGATATAAAGAGTGGTTTATTTCTAATTGTGCAGACGTGTCACTTCCTCATAGTGAGTGTTACGTCCAGAGAGACCCTGAGAGGCAAACACTCAGGTCTGCCTAAGCTAATACTTTAACAAACGCAAAAAATGTTATTTCAGAATTCATTTCAATTATTTGGCACGTGATAAACGTGTATCACAAACAAAATGCACTTAGCAGTTGTAGATGAGGTCGAAATTGGAAGCAGCCCTATTTTAACCGAAGTTGAGATATTATGTGCATGTGAGTGAGAATTACTGTCGCAGAGAAAAGAGCGGTACATTTTATATTTGCTGTTCAGCTGAGGCATTTTAAAATGAAGACTTGAAAAGGGGGGGGGGGGGAACATAAAAACAAGAAAAAAAAAAAAGAAGAAGTTCGCCTTATTTTTTTTTTTTTTATTTCATTTCTATGTACGGCCAGTGGGCAGCCAGGGTCGCAGGATGTCTTATAAACAAAAGAGCATTTCAATCTCAATATAACTGCGCCCCTGTCTTTCATTCGCTATTTACTGAAAACGCGTAGAAAAACAACAAATAAATTTCAACAAATAAATAACAACAAAGTAATAACAAATAAATAACAAACAAATAACAACACTTGACAATGGTTCAGATTACGGGAAAGAAAGCTTACGAAAGAAACAAAAACATGTCATCATGGTTTCTGAACTGAAGGATGAGCCAGACGATGTGTTGATTAATCTTCTATAAGAGTTGATGAAAACTTACCTAAACCTTGAGAAATACACAGGGGTCGCCGTGAGTGTCGCCTTGTGTTACACTCACCGCGTGTGAAGCACATTTAACATGGATCGGCCCCAACTGTCGGGTGCCGCCCACCTTGCGCACTGCACTCGCGCCAGTGTACGAAACAATACGATAATCTGACGTGCCGGGGGAGCTCACTGCGCTCGTCAACCCTGGTGCAGAACGGTGCGGATATGAGCATGATAAACCGCAGCCCTCAGCCCCGTAGATATGAGCGTCTAAATGATGAGCACTGTTCAAGACATGTTGGATGGGATTTTTAAGTGCAGTCAGTAGTGGGTACTTTATCTTAAGAAGAAAATTAAAAAAAAGGAAAGACGGATTGGCGGGATGTGAAAAGAGTGGGGGGTAGGGGGGGGCGCTGTTCATTGTGGTGGAGGCCTCTTTGTGATGAGATGTTTGTTGTGGTGGATACCTCTTTGTGATGAGATGTTTTTTGTGGTGGAGACCTCTTTGTGATGAGATGTTTGTTGTGGTGGAGACCTCTTTGTGATGAGATGTTTGTTGTGGTGGAGACCTCTTTGTGATGAGATGTTTGTTGTGGTGGAGGCCTCTTTGTGATGAGATGTTTGTTGTGGTGGAGACCTCTTTGTGATGAGATGTTTGTTGTGGTGGAGACCTCTTTGTGATGAGATGTTTGTTGTGGTGGAGACCTCTTTGTGATGAGATGTTTGTTGTGGTGGAGACCTCTTTGTGATGAGATGTTTGTTGTGGTGGAGACCTCTTTGTGATGAGATGTTTGTTGTGGTGGAGACCTCTTTGTGATGAGATGTTTGTTGTGGTGGAGACCTCTTTGTGATGAGATGTTTGTTGTGGTGGAGACCTCTTTGTGATGAGATGTTTGTTGTGGTGGAGACCTCTTTGTGATGAGATGTTTGTTGTGGTGGAGACCTCTTTGTGATGAGATGTTTGTTGTGGTGGAGACCTCTTTGTGATGAGATGTTTGTTGTGGTGGAGACCTCTTTGTGATGAGATGTTTGTTGTGGTGGAGACCTCTTTGTGATGAGATGTTTGTTGTGGTGGAGACCTCTTTGTGATGAGATGTTTGTTGTGGTGGAGACCTCTTTGTGATGAGATGTTTGTTGTGGTGGAGACCTCTTTGTGATGAGATGTTTGTTGTGGTGGAGACCTCTTTGTGATGAGATGTTTGTTGTGGTGGAGACCTCTTTGTGATGAGATGTTTGTTGTGGTGGAGACCTCTTTGTGATGAGATGTTTGTTGTGGTGGAGACCTCTTTGTGATGAGATGTTTGTTGTGGTGGAGACCTCTTTGTGATGAGATGTTTGTTGTGGTGGAGACCTCTTTGTGATGAGATGTTTGTTGTGGTGGAGACCTCTTTGTGATGAGATGTTTGTTGTGGTGGAGACCTCTTTGTGATGAGATGTTTGTTGTGGTGGAGACCTCTTTGTGATGAGATGTTTGTTGTGGTGGAGACCTCTTTGTGATGAGATGTTTGTTGTGGTGGAGACCTCTTTGTGATGAGATGTTTGTTGTGGTGGAGACCTCTTTGTGATGAGATGTTTGTTGTGGTGGAGACCTCTTTGTGATGAGATGTTTGTTGTGGTGGAGACCTCTTTGTGATGAGATGTTTGTTGTGGTGGAGACCTCTTTGTGATGAGATGTTTGTTGTGGTGGAGACCTCTTTGTGATGAGATGTTTGTTGTGGTGGAGGCCTCTTTGTGATGAGATGTTTGTTGTGGTGGAGACCTCTTTGTGATGAGATGTTTGTTGTGGTGGAGACCTCTTTGTGATGAGATGTTTGTTGTGGTGGAGGCCTCTTTGTGATGAGATGTTTTTGTGGCTTGTTTGTTAGTGAGTTATAAACCTTGGTTAAAATGGGGAATGTTTACCGGTAGTGGTCGCTTAGGGATTCAATAATTCAGCTTTTAAGAGTATTAATGCAGAGACACAAACACTGACCAACGAAAAGACGTTAAATGAGAATAGTAGATTTTAAAAGGGAAATACAAATTTAAATGTCTAAAAATAACTCAATGCCTGAGCAAAACAAAAAAAATAAATAAAAAATAATCAAACAGTTTTTCGTTCAATTTACGTTTATACACAAATGTTAAGGGATTCGGTGTGGGAGGGGCTTGGGAGGGGGGGGGTGTTTGCAGGTTGAATCCGTTACAACCATTTGGTTTTCACATACGGTCCTGCACGTGACAAGGGCATATCTTCCGCCTGGCTCAAATTTGACAGTGGGTTACTCCCCTCGCACGGTCACGCCCTCTTTCTGACACGTGCTTAACACCAACCATGAGGTGAACATCGGCTACAACCCGAGTTAAGTTGGCAGTTTGGGGGGGGGGGGATGAATTGATATAAACTTGGAAGCAACTAATTTTAACAAAGCGTTTTAAACAAGAAAGTTTTTTAAGTTACTTAAAAAAAAATTTTTTTTTCATTACAATTTTGTAAACGATACCTGGACATCATGTTGAATTTGATGAAATCAGCCTCTGAAATCTATCTGGCAATATATCAACTTGAATAGGCGGATTGAGAAGTCTTCCAATGGTAAGTGGGGGGGGGGGTATAAGTATAAATTAATTATTAACTATAACACTATATTTCTACATATTTTGGAAGTTTAGGGTTTGCGATGAATATAACCCGGGCTGTCATTTGGGTAGGACATGTTTGCCATTTGGTTAGGACAAGGTTGCCATTTGGGTAGGACAAGGTTGCCATTTGGGTAGGTCAAGGTTGCCATTTGGGTAGGACACGGTTGTCATTTGGGTAGGACATGGTTGCCATTTGTGTAGGATATGGTTGCCATTTGGGTAGGACAAGGTTGCCATTTGGTTAGGACATGGTTGCCATTTGGGTAGGACAAGGTTGCCATTTGGGTAGGACAGGGTTGCCATTTGGGTAGGACAGGGTTTCCATTTGGTTAGGACATGGTTGCCATTTGGGTAGGACAAGGTTGCCATTTGGGTAGGACAGGGTGCTGAATTTGCAGATTTTTATCTAAATCGCTATGTACTGTGGCGGCTCCGTTAATAAACAACTTGAACAAGCCGACCAAGTTTTGGTTTTGCCCCCCCCCCTCCCTTTTTTTTATAGTAAAAACGCCCCTGAATACAACGTACCCGTAAATTGGCCCATAAAAGGAGATCCAACTTCATATCTCTTTATCAGGTCGCGTATTTAATTATACAAATACATAAAATACTTATGTTATCAGTAAACGGAAGAATTATTTACAACATGCCAGTTATTTTTAACCAATTATTTCTTTTTTTAAAGATAAAAAAAAAATATATTTAAAAAAAAATTAAAAACCTCGGTACACAGCGTGATAATTTCTCCAGTAATTTACCCGATAAGAAGTTCTGAGTAAAATCATTAGCGTCAATTCAGAACCATTAAAAAAAAAGTTTGACATTTGTTGTGAACTAGATACAGGGGCGTGAATGATGGGGGAGCTGTTGATCGTGAGAGAGTTTGTGAGTTGTAGGTCGAGAGGTCAGATCGTGAAGTTGGCTCGTGGTGTGTTAATTGATGTCTTAGGGAGTCAGCGGAGAGTTGGTGTGATAGAGTCAGTGTGATAGTGCAAGTGTTAGAGGGAGTCAACGGAGAGTTAGTGTGATAGAGTCAGTGTGATAGTGCAAGTGTTAGAGGGAGTCAGCGGAGAGTTAGTGTGATAGAGCAAGTGCTAGAGGGAGTCAGTGGAGAGTTAGTGTGATAGTGCAAGTGCTAGAGGGAGTCAGTGGAGAGTTAGTGTGATAGAGTTAGTGTAATAGAGTTAGTGTGATAGAGTTAGCGTGATAGAGTAGTGTGATAGAGTTAGTGTGATAGAGTAGTGTGATAGAGTTAGTGTGATAGAGTTAGTGTGATAGAGTAGTGTGATAGAGTAATGTGATAGAGTAATGTGATAGAGTTAGTGTGATAGAGTTAGTGTGATAGAGTTAGTGTGATAGAGTTAGTGTGATAGAGTTAGTGTGATAGAGTTAGTGTGATAGTGTTAGTGTGATAGAGTTAGTGTGATAGTTCTTGTGTTAGTTGGAGTGTTCTAATGAACCTGATGCTATTTACATATATCGAATGTAAACAAAGGACTTCAGTATTTTCTACCTGCAGTTTGTAAAATGTATCTTAATTATTATTATCTTACTTATTTTTTGTATCGGTAGATAATATTTTTCGGAGGTTAAAATGGTAGATAAAATGTACGACTTTTTAGGAATAAGTGTCTTCACTTACGGAAACAGTATTAAACAGAAACTCGTCCCTCTCCCCCATAGACAGCGACGAGGCCATGACAGGCAATTCAGGCTCATACCAGCAAGAAGCCAGTATAGGAACTGCTCATTCCTGCCCAAGACAATCAGGGACTGGAACAATCTTTCAAAAGGAACGGTTGAGGCGACAACACTAGACACATTTGTGTCTATTGCCTCAAGCCTTCAAACCCCTAGTGCATGATTTCCTCATCAACACCAGTAACAGAAACATTGCAAATCCCATCTACAGGCATAGGAGCCAAAATGATCAATACATTGATCGTGGGCCCTTAAGATATAGAAGAAGAAGAACTGTGTAAGATAAAGTGTTTTCCCCCCACATTGTCCTTAGAGTTTGCACACCATTTTGTTTACGCATCCACAAAACAAACCCTGGTGCATTTACTCTATGGATCTTGAGGGCCACCGTGACCCTGGTGCATTTACACTATGGATCTTGAGGGCCACCGTGACCCTGGTGCATTTACACTATAGATCTTGAGGGCCACCGTGACCCTGGTGCATTTACACTATAGATCTTGAGGGCCACCGTGACCCTGGTGCATTTACACTATAGATCTTGAGGGCCACCGTGTTTTTGGTTGATCTGTTATTGATTCTAGCTTTATTCTAACTTTTTAACTGAGTAAATTTCGAAATGTGTACGCCATTCCGAAAAAATTTCCCTGGCTTAAAATCTTCTGGCCAGACTTATCCCCGGTATAATATGAAATATATATGACCAGACTTGACTTGCCGGTATCAAAAGAAATTAATCTTGTCAAGGCTTGTGGAAATTTAGTCAAAGTTGACTTCGAAGAAAATAAAGGCAGCAATCCATGACTGAACAGTATGCAGGTTTACAAGACCTTCGTGTCCTACTCGCGCAACTCACAAAAAGTAATCCCTTGCATAGAGCGAAAACGAAAAAAAAAAAAACTTCTCGTGCAGCTTACATACGGACCCACATGGTTGGTTGAAAGACACATATAGTGTGCTACGTTAGCAGCAGAACTGTGTTTGAAATATTTTCCATAATCCTAGAGCCACACTTAATCTATTTAACACACTACCAACACAATCGTAGCACGGTCCAGAGATCCCCGAGACATGCCCAAAAATTAAAACGACGGCTGCAAAGCATCAGTCACATCCTGAAGTCCAGAAGTCACAAGAAGTGATGCTCACGCACGCCTCGTGTCCTGTATCCGTCGCACGAGTACGTAATATCTGCGCGCATCTTTAAAAAGGGTCATTACGAAAACCAAACACACACGCACAATCTGTGGAGATTTGTTGTCATGCCAACAGTACGACAGATACTCCCTCGGACCCGTTCCGGAGTCCGTACGCTAACTGACTTAATCCCCCACCCCCCCCCACCCACACACACTCACCGACTCAAACATATTTTCCCCAAGTTTACCAATCGTGACCTTTTGGTACAGCGCCGGCGACCAGATGGTCTTAAGTAGGTCATTCGCCCGATCTGTGGTGCCAGAAGGTACCTGCCATCGCCGAATGTTTACCTCTAACTGCGCCTCTTCCTATTCCGGTGCCGCTTCACTGATNGGGGGGGGGGGGGGGGGGGGGGGGGTGGGGGGGGGAGCCGGGGTTTGGGGGGGGGGGGTCAAAGAGGTGGGCAATCTCCAGGCACTCCAGTTTAAACAAACGGAGTTATCTTCTGGAGTAGTGCCGGTAAGGTGTTTGGTTATGCGATGGTGAGACGGGCGGTCGCGAGGGGAGATCGAGACCACTGACGCTGATGGAGTCAGGGGAGACTTGTTATCCAAGAGCCAGGTTGCAGGTGTATTGCATGGGGTTTTGGGGTGTGAGCGAGAGAGGTGGAGGGGTGGAGGGCTTTCGTAATACTGTCTGGATTTATAATTCGGAAGGATGTTTAAAAAAAAAACAACATTTAAAGTATAGTTTCTTTCTATGGGCTTATAAATAAAACATATTTTAAAGGATAGTTTCTATCTATGGCTTATATTAAATAAACCTATTTTAAAGTATAGTCTTCATCTATGGGCTGATATATAAACCATATTTTAAAGTATAGTTTCATTCGATGGGCTAATGTATAAACAACATTTTAAAGTTTATTTTCTATCTAATGGGCTGATATATATATAAACCATATTTCAAAGTATAGTTTCATTCTACTGGCTAATGTATAAACCATATTTTAAAGTATAGTTTCTATATATGGGCTTTTATATAAACCAAAATTAACGTTGTGATCAGAACATTTTGTTATTACATAATATTTAAAAAGAAACTAGCTCTCCCATGATTCATACATGAGGTCAAAGGTCGAGTTCAAGGTCGGATGCTATTAACCGTATTCGGATTAGCTAACATTTTCCAGTCTTTAATCTCCAAGATTGAAAAAAGTTCATTTGTGTTCGAGTAAGATCAGTTCAAAATTTATGTTTCACGCATGGATGGCTACGGGTTCTTTTATTATATTATTGTAATCGTCTACCATTGGGAGAAATAGGGTCACAATGTTACAGCTAAGGAGGGAGACTTTAAAATCATAAATAAGTAGGGAGACTTTAAAATCATAAATACGTAGGGAGACTTTAAAATCATAAATAAGTAGGGAGACTTTAACTTTATATCTAAGGTGGGAGACTTTAACTTTATATCTAAAGAGGGAGACTTTAACGTTATATCTAAGGAGGGAGACTTTAACGTTATATCTAAGGAGGGAGACTTTAACGTTATATCTAAGGAGGGAGACTTTAACTTTATAGCTAAGGAGGGAGACTTTAACGTTATATCTAAGGAGGGAGACTTTAAATATTATATCTTAGGAGGGAGACTTTAAATTTATATCTTAGGAGGGAGACTTTAACTTTATATCTAAAGAGGGAGACTTTAACTTTATATCTAAAGAGGGAGACTTTAACTTTATATCTAAGGAGGGAGACTTTAACTTTATATCTAAAGAGGGAGACTTTAACTTTATATCTAAAGAGGGAGACTTTAACTTTATACCTAAGAAGGGAGACTTTAACTTTATATCTAAGGAGGGAGACTTTAACTTTATATCTAAGAAGGGAGACTTTAACGTTATACCTAAGGAGGGAGACTTTCCGATGAAGGTACCACTGAAGGTGGAATATTATATTCGATATGTTTACCGAAATGAAAAAAAAAAGTTATTAACCTTGCTTGTAACTCTTTCATTCCTGAAGGTAATGAAAACAGTCCGCCCTCCCCCAACCTCCCCCCCCCCACCTCTAACCTCACACATCAACCAGGAAGTCTTATTCGATATGTTTACCGAAATGAAAAAAAAAAGTTATTAACCTTGCTTGTAACTCTTTCATTCCTGAAGGTAATGAAAACAGTCCGCCCTCCCCCAACCCCCCCCCCCCCACCTCTAACCTCACACATCAACCAGGAAGTCATCTTTTAACTTTATGTCCCATTTTAGAACCAATCATCTCGTCCATCCGGCAAGGCACTTAAAAGAGAAAAAGATGAGTCCCCTCGCGCAGACGTCTGAGGGTATAACCGCTTTGTTGATTTCGTTTGAGGTCAATGGAGATCTTAGAGTATAATCGCCTTGTTTAGTTCATGAGAAGTCTGAGACAGAGAGTATGATCGCGTTGTTTTTTCAGATGTCATCCGAGACAGAGAGTATGATCGCGTTGTTTGTTCAGATGTCGTCCGAGACAGAGAGTATGATCGCGTTGTTTGTTTAGATGTCGTCTGTGACAGAGATTATGATCGCATTGTTTGTTCAGATGTCGTCTGTGACAGAGAGTATGATCGCGTTGGTTAGTTCAGATGTCGTCTGAGACAGAAAGTATGATCGCGTTGGTCAGTTCAGATGTCGTCTGAGACAGAGAGTATGATCGCATTGGTTAGTTCAGATGTCGTCCGAGACAGAGAGTATGATCGCAATTTTTGGTCAGATGTGGTCTGAGAGTATTATCGGGTCGTTTACCTCAGAAGGTCTCTGGGGTATAGTCGCGCTGTTTAGTCATCACTTTCTGTGTAAAGCAGAGCGTCCCCAAGGAAACTCGGTGGCGCCCTCTAAGGTTTTGCCTCTTCGTGGCGTGTCAGACTAGAAGGGTGGAATCGACCACCTGAAGCTAAAGAACCCGACTCAATACGTAAAATTAGACCGAAAGACTCCTTGGGAAAAAGGACTATGTGACGCAAAACTAGTCCCTAAAGGGAAAGGGGGAAGCGCTCTTCCCAGACTCGCAACTCTTATGGCAAGTACAATTGGTGTGACGGGGATGCTCACTGACGCTCTCATTTACGACACAGCCCAGCAGATGATGCAGGCCTGTTACACACTTGCCGGGGCCATTCAAGAACAATAGCTTGGTCCCCAAAAGTGAATGCAAGATTTCAATTCAGCGCCCGTCTGTGAGTACATTGGCCTTTTTGTTATACACTCAGCTCCGGTCTTTGAAAAAATCTTTACCTTCCACAGTTGCACAATTTTATACTAAACATTGAAATTTTGAAGAATGCTTCGCGAAAGTCATAAAAGCTAGAAGAAAATTTACACGATTTGAAAACTCTAGGTGATGAGTAGAATGACTCAACTAAAGATTGTAAGATTGTAATAACACATTACGACGAAACACTACAAAAAGAAAAAAATAATTAAACACAATGTGCACTCTTCACGAACTGTCCGTGCGCAAACACGAACTTATTTTAATAATATACTGTGAAAGGGAGGGTGCAAGTAGGCATACGTTTGGTTAGGAGAGTAGGCTCACAATTCTAGAGAAGACAGGAGTGCAGTAGAATGACAGGAGTGCAGTAGAATGACAGGAGTGCAGTAGAAAGACAGGAGTGCAGTAGAATGACAGGAGTGCAGTAGAATGACAGGAGTGCAGTAGAATGACAGGAGGGCAGCAGAATGACAGGAGTGCAGTAGAATGACAGGAGTGCAGTAGAATGACAGGAGTGCAGTAGAATGACAGGAGTGCAGTAGAAAGACAGGAGTGCAGTAGAATGACAGGAGTGCAGTAGAATGACAGGAGTGCAGTAGAATGACAGGAGTGCAGTAGAATGACAGGAGTGCAGTAGAATGACAGGAGTGCAGTAGAATGACAGGAAGGTAAACAGTTGATAGAAAGCCAAAAGGATGACAGCAAGACAGAAGGATGACAGGTCAGCAGAAAGATGACAGGAAGTCAGAAGGATGACAGGATGGCAGAAGGCTGACAGGAAGACAGAAGGATGACATACAGGCAGAAGGATGACAGGAAGGCAAAATGATGAAAGGAAGGCAAAAGGATGACAGGAAGGCAGAAGAATGACAGGAAGGCAGAAGAATGACAAGAAGGCAGAAGAATGACAAGAAGGCAGAAGAATGACAAGAAGGCAGAACAATGACAAGAACACAGAAGAATGACAGGAAGGCAAAAGGTTAACAGGAATGTAGACTGAAGATATGAGGGCAGAAGAAAAATAGGAGGGCAGAAGGAAGATAGGAGTGCAGAAGGAAGATAGGAGTGCAGAAGGAAGATAGGAGGGCAGAAGGAAGATAGGAGTGCAGAAGGAAGATAGGAGGGCAGAAGAAAGATAGGAGGGCAGAAGAAAGATAGGAGGGCAGAAGAAAGATAGGAGGGCAGAAGAAAGATAGGAGGGCAGAAGAAAGATAGGAGGGCAGAAGAAAAATAGGAGGGCAGAAAGAAAATAGGAGGGCAGAAGGAAAAAAGAAGGGCAGAAAGAAAATAGGAGGGCAGAAGGAAAAAAGGAGGGCAGAAAGAAAATAGCAGGGCAGAAGGCAAAAAGGAGGGCAGAAGGAAAATAAGAGGGCAGATTGAAGATAGGAGAAAAAGATAGGAGTGCAGAAGGAAGATAGGAGGTCAGAAGAAAAATAGGAGGGCAGAAAGAAAATAGGAAGGCAGAAGAAAAATAGGAGGGCAGAAAGAAAATATGAGGGCAGAAGGAAAAAAGGAGGGCAGAAGGAAAATAAGAGGGCAGATTGAAGATAGGAGAAAAAGATAGGAGTGCAGAAGGAAGATAGGAGGGCAGAAGAAGAATAGGAGCGCAGAAAGAAAATAGGAGGGCAGAAAGAAAATATGAGGGCAGAAGGAAAAAAGGAGGGCAGAAAGAAAATAGGAGGGCAGAAGGAAAAAAGGAGGGCAGAATGAAAATAAGAGGGCAGACTGAAGATAGGAGAAGAAGATAGGAGGGCAGAAGGAAGATAGGAGGGCAGAAGGAAGATAGGAGGGCAGAAAGAAAATAGGAGGGCAGAAGGAAAAAAGGAGGGCAGAAAGAAAATAGGAGGGCAGAAGGAAAAAAGGGGGACAGAAGGAAAATAAGAGGGCAGATTGAAGATTGGAGAAGAAGATAGGAGAGCAGAAGTAAGATAGGGCAAAAGAAAAATAGGAGGGCAGAAAGAAAATAGGAGGGCAGAAGGAAAAAGGGAGGGCAGAAGGAAAATAAGAGGGCAGACTGAAGATAGGAGAAGAAGATAGAAGGGCAGAAGGAAGATAGGAGGGCAGAAGGAAGATAGGAGGGCAAAAGGAAAAGAGGCAGGTAGAAGTTAAAATAGGAGGGCAGAAGGAAAATAGGAAGACAGAAGGAAGATAGAAGGGCAGAAGTTAAGATAGGAGGGCAGAAGGAAAATAGGAAGACAGAAGGAAGATAGAAAGGCAGAAGTTAAGATAGGAGGGCAGAAGGAAAATAGGAGTGCAGAAGGAAGATAGAAGGGCAGAAGTTAAGATAGGAGGGCAGAAGGATGACCGGAAGGCAGAAGATTGATAGGCGGGCAGAAGGAAGAAAGGAGGGCAGAAGGAAGATACAGAAGCAGGTAAGCGTACTACTACTAGCTTCTAAAAAACCAAATCATCTCCAAGGAAAAGACAAACCTTACACAGCGTGTCCGCCCCTTTGAGCAAAATTAATAGCTGAGTTACCGGACCTTCATTAAGTATTTGATTTATCTCCCATTTATTTTCTAAAAGAACGAGCATACAATGAAACAGCTACAACAACATCCGAGGAAACAGATGTCGACCAACCAGATGGATATGATGCAAGGGGTGACCACCCAGATGGACATGATCCAAGGGGCGACCAACCAGATGGACATGATACAAGGGGCGACTAAACAGATCGACATGATCCAAGGGGCGACCAACCAGATGGACATGATCCAAGGGGCGACCAACCAGATGGACATGATTCACAGGGCGACCAACCAGAAGGACATGATTCACAAGGCCTCGTGGTTTGTCTGGTCACCATAATTAAACGTAAGACTTCTAATAATTTTTTTTAATGTGTGTGTGTGTATATATATATAATATATATATATATATATATATNTATATATGTATGTATATATTTATATATATCTTATATATATTACGCTTCTGGTGTGACTCGTGGACTGCTTCCTAATCAGCGAATTTGGTATTGAGAGTTTATTACAAATAATTATAAATGTTTCAAACAAAGTATGGGTATGGTCTATGGTTCAATTATCAGTTCAATAGCACGTAAATTATAATTCCCGATAACTACGCTAAATGATTTTTGTAAACAACGCACCTGCGTTTGGTGCGTAATAATTTCTTTTCTGAAAATGAAATCGTCTCAATTTAAGTATGGTGTAAAAAAATAAAATAGATATTCTGTTTAAAAGTGTTTGGGACATCAGAAGATTCAACATAATTCATGGGCGTGAAATAAAAAGTGAGCAGTGGCGCATCAGGGGGGGGGGTCACGGGTTGTAGCAAATATTGGGATTCTTAAAAGTGCGTTACTTGAGTTCATGTTTTGTCAAGTAACTTTAGTAGATGCGAAGGTCACGCATTGCCACCGCCAATGTTTGGAGGGCTACATCTAGTATATAATACTGGTTGAAGAACGATCCTAGGGTCGATAACTCAATAAAATAACCGCTCACATTTTTTACAGGATTCTTTTTGACAGACACTTTCATATTGATGTGTTTAAACTTTTGAGCTGAAACAAGTGCAATATCCACAGGGTATGGTTTGGTCTCTGTCAAGCCTATAACTATAACTTGATGAGTATGTTATGTTTATAGCTCTATGAGTATGTGATGTCATGTGACGCAAAATCATACACGCAGCTTTAGTTTATTGAACGGCGTTACACTTCTCATGCTTATCATCACATTAGTTTGTCTTATTTTTTTTAATTTTAAACCACACAAACGCTGAGCATTTCCACTTTTTCCCCTAATTCCTAAAACCTTTCCAGCAATTTCTCTTTCTTTTTTTTTTCTTCCTCCAGGACATCTAAAATTTCGTACGGACTTGAACAGAAAAGTAATTAAAATCAAATCTTGACGGAATGTCCGTAAATGTCCGGACGGTTGCCGTCCCCGGAAACTTTCCTTGTGTTATTGCAAAGTCCACGATGGCGCCATAATAGACAACTATTTTAAGACTGAATCCTCTTGTGGGTTGGGAGGGGTGGGGAGTGGTAAAAATAGCGTCTTGTATTAATGCACTTCAGCTCCCTGACAGCGAAGACTAAACAGTCACCTAATAACGGGCGAGGATCACCCAACCGTGAAATAGTAGAGATGATGAAAGATGGAATTGGTTACTGTAAACTGTGAGCTTCTACACGGGAGTCCACGGTATCATCGGAGAACGAGGCTGTGATGAGGGTTCCGTTGGGACATCAATCTGTCGGAAAGCGCTGGTTCAGTCTTAGTCCTGTGTCTGTTCATTGAGATTTACGGGGGGCAAATGTGTAACATATCAGCCGTGTAAACAAATATGACTGACAATCTTCCTTGACATCGTCCATACTAGCGTAAAGGTATCCGCTTGCACCAACAAGCAAGACCGTACATCGTCGATGATACTACAGTAAAGCTATCCGCTTACACCAACACGCAAGGAATTGTGTATGGGGATTGTAGTTAACATTAAATGTAGGACTTAAAGTGCGATAGGACATTTGAGACTGCGATATTTATGAATAGGACATTTGAGACTGGGATATTTATGAATAGGACATTTAGGACTGGGATGTTTATCAAATGGACATTTAGGACTGGAATATTTATCAATAAGGCAGTAAGACTGTAATGTAGGGACATTTAGGATTAGGACGGTTAGGACTAGCAGATACAGGAATAGGACAGTAAGCCAAAGGAATTTAGTTTTAGTGATTGGGCATTTTGCACTTATAACTTAAGGCATTATAGTTTAGTCGTTGAAGTCTGTGAAGACTGTGAAAATGACAGACACATCAACTAAAGATCCTAATGGTAGAACTTCAGGATATAGCGAGGGGGGGGGGGAGGGGGGAGAAAAGTTCTGATTCGAATGGCCTCTTTCCCAGGAGTTAACGGAAGTTAGTCAGCGAGAACAAAGAATTTAATTGGGTCACGGCAAACTCGTCTGGATTGAGTCTATGAAGAACAACTGACCTATTTCACTGGAGGCAAGGACAACAGCGGTGAAGAGGCCCAAAGGGAAAGAACTCTTTGAATAATAAATTAAGGATGGAATTCGAGTCAGCTGGCCCTATAGGTGAGAGATGAAAGGTATTTGCTAGACGGTAAGGGGGAAGGGTGAGGTCTGTTAGGCTGAGGATTGAGTGGGGGTAGGGGCAAGTCTGGTTGGGGAGGTCTGCTTGACGGTGGATTGGGGGGGGGGGGGGGTAAGTCTGGTTGTGGAGGTCTGCTAGACGGTGGATGGGGGATATTCGAGACAGAAGATGGGGAGTCGACCAGGCGATGGGTGGGGAGGTGGTGGATCGGCTAGACGGTGGATGGGTTAGACGGTGGATGGGAGGGTGGTAGGAGAGATTGTGGATGGTGGACGGCTAAACGGTAGACAGTGGATGGGAGGGTGATGTCTCGGCAAAATGGTGGTAGGTGAGTGTTAAGGTGGGATAGAATGTGACGAAGCTTCGGATGGACACCAACGTGTCTGGCTTTCGGTGGATCGAACGGCAAGAAAGTGGATGTGGATTTGGCAAGTGAGCTCGGCGATTATATTTAGTAACTTGCCATGAGCAGGCAATCCTTTTAGAGTTCAAGGCTCTGGAAACGTGAATAACTCCCCTTGTTGACTCGGTACTATTTTGTTTACATCAAAGTACTATTGAAGGAGCTAGAAATCTGACATCGGACACACATTTCACGTAGAGTATGATAAGCGCGCACGCACACACACACAGACGCACGCACACTTACAGAGGAGAAGGGAGAGTGGGGGAGAGAGAGAGAGGGAGGGAGTGTGTTTTTTTATAATATACAAAAGGGAGGTGTTGGGGTGAGAGTTACATTGTAACAAGATCGCGTGCTTCGTGTTACATGTAATAACCTAAATTATTAAATGGATCGACGCGGTACATTATGTTAATATATTTTTATGTCACGATTCTTCTAGCTCTGGATTCTGGACTCAATCTCCATAAGAAATCATACGTTCTTGTAAAAAATAAAGATCCCCTCCCCCCCTTTTTTTTTCTCTCTCTTTTCCAAAAATAGGAAGAATTCATCGCTTAATTCTATTGTTTATTGAACACGTTATAACAACAGTTTAAAATGTGTGTTGTTGTTTTTTTTTTATGTACCATACACCACCGGGTAGGTTTGCTAGTATAATATTACATATTTCTTTTAACTCGTTCAGAAATAAATGCACACACTTGTTCATTTGGTTGCCTTGCTAGGGGGAGATGACTCAGAAAAAGTTAACACAAGACAAACAGTGAACACGCCCAACAAGGAAACTAACACCTTGAGTTACGTAACTTTGTTTTATTTCTTTTTGTTTGTCTTTTGGGTTGTTGTTGTTTTTTTTTTTTTGTAGGCGTTGCATCCTCATATGACTTGACTTAAGGGCGCGTTTTTCAAAAGATGGAGGATAATGAGTGTGAGTTTCACTGGGAGCCAAAATGATCAATAAAATGATCATGGACCCTTCATATGTAGAAGAAGAAGAAGTTTCATTTACCATGACTTACAAATAAATCAATCACAGTCATGATATTTTGAGAACCACGCGGTGAACACCAGTAAAAACATACATAGAAACTTTGATGATTTTCTTGCATCAATAATGAGTGATTGTCTCCCTTTTATTTATGACATTCTTCATTTCTTAATCGGGGATATAGACTAGTATTTTAGTATTAGATTATCTCCATAATATATTTTAATGTTATTTTTTCTCCCGACGAGCGCCTTGTTGGAGCGGCGTGTTGGAGTGGCTTGTTGAAGTGGCGTGTTGGAGTGGAGTGTTGGCGTGGTGTGTTGACTTGGCGTGTTGGCGTGGTGTGTTGGAGTTGTGTGTTGGCGTGGTGTGTTGGCGTGGTGTGTTGGAGTGGCGTGTTGGAGTGGCGTGTTGGTGTGGCGTTTTGGAGTGGCGTGTTGGTGTGGCGTTTTGGCGTGGCGGGTTGGAGTGGCGTGTTGGCGTGGCGTGTTGGCGTGGCGTGTTGGAGTGGCGTGTTGGTGTGGCGTTTTGGCGTGGCGTGTTGGAGTTGTGTGTTGGCGTGGTGTGTTGGCGTGGTGTGTTGGAGTGGCGTGTTGGAGTGGCGTGTTGGTGTGGCGTTTTGGCGTGGCGTGTTGGAGTTGTGTGTTGGCGTGGTGTGTTGGCGTGGTGTGTTGGAGTGGCGTGTTGGAGTGGCGTGTTGGTGTGGCGTTTTGGAGTGGCGTGTTGGTGTGGCGTTTTGGCGTGGCGTGTTGGAGTGGCATGTTGGCGTGGCGTGTTGGCGTGGCGTGTTGGCGTGGCGTGTTGGCGTGGCGTGTTGGCGTGGCGTGTTGGCGTGGCGTGTTGGGGTGGAGTGTTGAAGTTAGGATGTGCGAATAAATAAACATTGAAATTGAAACAAAAACTACACCACAACGAATTAACTTCCCACTGACCAGAGGTCAAGAGAGTTTTTACTTTACAGATAAGCCCCCACACCCTCGGGGATGGGACGGCCGGAGAGCGGGAGCGCACCTGTCATCATGTAAACAAACCAACGGTTCTCAGCCCACGCTGACAGACAGCCCACACATCTTTTAACATTGGTTTTGTTTTATTTCCCATTCAGTCCATATATAAAAGGATATATATATATATTTTTTAAATTCCACGTCAGAATAAAAATCCAACAATATAATAACAATCTTTGCAAATGGGCTCCCGCAGTAAACTTTCTGGGGGGGGGGGCAAAAAAATTGATTAACTTTCCGGTGGGGGGGGGGCAAAAAATTTTTAGTAATGTTTTAATGTAGTTTTAATTTACTGTAGCGTATTTGTATGGTGAGCGAACGGACAGGACATCAGCTTAGTTACTTTCTCTTTATTTTCTCTTTACTTTAATACATTTGTTGTCTATTTTTGTCTAAAAAATTGTTTAACAAATCAATCAACGGGGGGGGGGGGGAGCAAGTGCCCCCCTTGCCCCCCCCCCTGCGGGCGCCCCTGTCTTTCCATTGTCACTTTTTGGGGAAGAAGTGGTTGCGATCGATGGGATTTTGAAAACAATAAATAAGCATATCGCTCTGCACACAACCGTAAATTGCAAAACAAACTTACCGAATTAGTGAACTTAAACTATTTGACCAACACGCGTCTACATATTCCGTGAGTCTACATGACGTTGCGGCGAAGCTGTCTACATTCAATACACAAAACATCGACAACAACATGCCCAACACATAGCTGTTAAATCACACGTCAGCGCGAAGACCACACAGACATTTCTTTTCGCTTCTTCCGAAAAGCGTGTGAAGAATATCTGTGGCCATTGTAAGATGAATACGGTAAGACATCGAATTTTCGTAGAGCAATGGCTAGGGCGGGGTTTTTTCGAGGGGGGGGGGTGTGCGAGGGGGGTGTGCGAGGGGGGCTTTGGTAAGACGTCTAGTTATATATTTAGGTGATGTAAAAGATATATTGTGATAATATGGAGTTTGGAGTGGAAGGAAATTACAAATAAGAGTAACGAGCGAGAGAAGAACAATTAAGTCACAAGTCACAAGAGAGACAGATTTTGAGGATGAATGAAAGAAACGAATATCTGAACTGAGACAAAAACAAGCTTTTAATGAATGGATCTTTATAACTGAAATAAGTGGCTTTCAGGGGAATTCAGTTTTTGTTAGTAAAGTGGATTTTCTTGGTGTTGTCCGTGGTGGGGGTGTGTTAGAGTTGAATAGCGTGATGTATAAGTAGGTCCTTGATGCCTAGAGTGGAGTAGCGTGATGTTGTATAACTAGGTCCTTGGTGCCTAGAGTTGAATAGCGTTATGTTGTATAAGTAGGTCATTGATACCTAGAGTTGAATAGCGTGATGTTGTATAAGTAGGTCCTTGATACCTAGAGTTGAGTAGCGTGATGTTGTATAACTAGGCCCTTGATAACTAGAGTTGAATAGCGTGATTTTGTATAAGTAGTGACAGAGAGCGCGTGTGTGTAAGAGATTAAAGAAAATAGAAATGGTTTTTGATATAAAGAAAGAAGAAAACTAGATTTTAATATTGAAAATAGTGAAAACAGAAGAAACGAACTTGATATATTATAGCTTTTCAAACATAGTAAAAAAACAAAACAAAAAAAAATTAAAAAAAAGGTAAGTTAAAGAAAACAGGAATTTAATTTACAAAATAAATAAGAGACATTAGGAGATGGACAGAGTAAAAGTATGGTAGAAAATTTCTGCTACCGGTCTATGACAGAAACGTGCTCCAACAGAATAAAATCGAAATGTTGTTCTGGGCTACGAATTGAATACAGGGGAATGGGAATTATATAAAAAAACATTTTTTCCCTTCCTTAAACGGAATGAATAGATCTGTGATCAGAAGGATTAGGATCAGAAAGTCTAGGATCAGAAAAGGAAAGCCTACAGCACTAATCCCTTTCTAATCCATTGTGAAACGTGATCAGTAGAGGTCAGGTGGGGAAATGTATGGTGAGATCAGGTTGGGAAATGTATGGTGTGCGTGCGATGGTTGAGAAGTAATTATTTTAGGATTAAATCAGTTCATATGACGACGTAGATTTTAGTGGTGTCAGTGTTAAGAAAAATGTTAGATATGTGGATGGAGAGACAGCGATCACCACAGAAGAAGAGAATCACAGGGAGAAATAACTCAACAGAAGGAAAGAACACAACAGAAGGAAAGAACACAACAGAAGGAAAGAACACAACAGAAGGAAAGAACACAACAGAAGGAAAGAACACAACAGAAGGAAAGAACACAACAGAAGGAAAGAACACAACAGAAGGAAAGAACACAACAGA
>CAXITT010000014.1:777339-791850 GCA_964033795.1 Lymnaea stagnalis | reverse complement strand
TGGGGGGAGGGGGGTGGGGGGCGGGGGCGGGTGGGGGGGCGGGGGGCCCCTGGTAGAATAACGTGGGCGAACATGGGCGAATAGCCACTTCGTTATAATTAACGTACACGGAAACACGGAAACAATCCTATCCTATTTGTATCAATGAGCATGCGTTAACCATCACGTGACAGGTCAGGAGCATAGTAACGGGAAGAAAATGGAGTGGTCATAAAAAACACAACGAATTTTATATCATATGTCTTGTTTATGAATGTTGTATTTCTTTGTGGCCATATTTTGCTCTTGAGTTTGCTTGTCTAGGCGTTTGCCGAGTATTTAAGTGTTCTCTAATGCATGGTCATTATTAATTCCATACGTTATCTTAGGAGATACTCCTGGAATATTTTAGGACGATGCTCATTGAAGCAATGAACATTTGACATCACCAATAATAACTATAAAGGTAATTCATGTATGGGTGTAACGCTGTGCTCAATGGGTGCGCAAAATAAAATTCCCAGAAATTAAAACCAATTAACACTATTATAAAAGTGCGTTTCTTGAATGCGTGTTTGTTCAAATGACCTTGGTAGTTAGGAGTTTCACGCATTGCCACCGCCATTGTTTGGCTGGTTATTTTCTAGATCAACAAGATGGCTACAAGTGTTTCTATTTACGATGCGTCTTCGGGCGAAATATTTTCTTCTCTTCTTCTTCTATAATTTGAGGGCCCACGATCACTGTTTTGATCATTCTGGCTCCTAGGTTTCAGGGGAGTTCTCGATGTAACTGTGCATGGTTTTGAAGTGGGATACTTCACTGGTTGCAAGGGCTCTCAGCAATGATATTATAAACTGGGGGCTGGAAGACAGGAGGCAATAGACGCAAAGGTGTCAAGTGTAGTCGTCTCAACTGTTGCTTTTGAAAGCTTGTTACAGTCCCTGATTGTCTTTGGTAGGATTGTGGAGCACATCTTTGGGAGACACATCTTCAGGGGACACATCTTAGGCGGACACATCTTAGTGGGACACAGCTTAGGTGGACACATCTTAAAGGGACACATCTTCAGGGGACACATCTTAGGCGGACACATCTTAGGGGGACACAGCTTAGGTGGACACATCTTAAAGGGACACATCTTCAGGGGACACATCTTAGGCGGACACATCTTAGGTAGACACAGCTTAGGCGGACACATCTTAGTGGGACACAGCTTAGGTGGACACATCTTAAAGGGACACATCTTAGGGGGACACATCTTAGTGGGACACAGCTTAGGTGGACACATCTTAAAGGGACACATCTTCAGGGGCAACATCTTTAGGGAACACATTTTACGGGGACAGATCTCAAGGGGACACATCTGAGGGGGGCATATTATCGGGTACACATCTTAGGGGGACATATCTTCTGGGGGCACATCTTAGTAGGGAAGGTCTTACTCATCTAGAGCACTTTTAAATTAAAGTTCAAGGGTTAAAAGTAGCCGTGGTTATGGATCTGGAAAAAGTTTATATATACAGTTGAAAATTTTGGACTGCATCCTTTAATAACGTGAGAACCACTTACTCACAAAGAAATACACACACACATACACACAAAACTCATACCCACCTTTTCCCCCGGGGCCAGATTTCTCCCCAGTAGCACAAAGAGGGTGTAGATTGCCTCTTGGCATAGGGTGTAAACAATTTATTTAAACTTTTCTAACTGGCCCCCGGGGTCAGCGGTGTAAAAAAAAAAGTACGCCCCCATCCCCTCCCCACTCGTCTTTTTATACCATCAGCTCAGTTTCAAGTTGTTGCCACAGACAGGGGGTTTCCAACCTTTTCTGTATACTCAATCCCCATCAACTTTTTTTCAAACTAAGTCTGACAACCACTAATATAAGAACAGTGCCTTTTAAAATTGGGTAAAATTGACTTTTAAAAAAGTGTACTAATAAAAAAAAAGAACTGAAAGACTTAGAAGAAGCGAAACAAATAACAAATTTTGAAGATAATTTTCAATGTAGAATTATATATATATATATATATATATTTCATAAATTAAAAGTCGATATGCCCTCTGTTCTGACAATAAATTAAAAGTCGATATGCCCTCTGTTCTGACAATAAATTAAAAGTCGATATGCCCTCTGTTCTGACAATAAATTAAAAGTCGATATGCCCTCTGTTCTGACAATAAATTAAAAGTCGATATGCCCTCTGTTCTGACAATCAATTTTCGTGCAAGCCCATAAAATGCCAACGGTCGCATAAAACGGGTTGAAGCACCCCACGCTGGGGAAACACTGACTTTGCTGGCGTCCGTCCGTCACATGTGACGGTGGTGTGGGCTTCGGAGGCCGAAATCCACCAGGCCTGGGATTATTCTTCAAGGATTATAAGCTGGTTCCCAACAGCAAATCGCCTCTCTCCACGCCACTGGATAACCCAAAGGAACATCATTGGAAGATACAGCTTTGCACCAGTGGCGTCGCAGTGGTCCCATCTACCCGGGGTGCTGGTGATGTTTTTGCTTGACTGGGCTTTGGCTGGAATTGAACTCCAGACCACCAACTGGACATTTGCTCAGTTTAGACCACTCAGCTACCCAGCACCCAACACTGATGTAAATCGTTATATTACGTCATATGACCTTTAACGACAGTTCTATTACGTCATGTGCAGAAGCTTCCTTTAAGACAATCGTTTCACGAATGGATCAAATTATTTTTCATAAAAAAACAACACACCGAGGTCCCATACCCAATATTTTCAACTCTGCACATTTATCTTCACGTAACCGGCATCTGTGCTTCATTAGCGCGCAACAAACTTGTCTCTTCAACATTTAAACGGTGATTCATTGGCTAGGCAGCGGCCTATTAAATCTGGTTGCTTTATTCACTGCCGCACTGACAACATAGAGGATATCAAGTGCAGGGGCGCTGTATGAGCCGAAGGGGTGTAGATTAATGAAGAGACGGAAAGATAAGTAACATTTTCTTCGACAGACACTGAGAGTGAGACAGACACTGAGAGTGAGACTGAGACAGATTCTGAGCGTGACACTGAGACAGAAACTGAGAGTGACACTGAGACAGACACAGAGTGACACAGACACAAAGAGTCAGACTGCGGCAGACACTGAGATTGAGGTGGAGACGGACACAGAGAGTAAGCCTGAGACAGACCCTGAAACAGACCCAGATAGTCAGACAGATACTGAGACGGACACAGAGATGGAGGTGACCATATACTTGAATGGTTTTTACAGAAGTTTTCCGATAAAAATGAACACCCGTCATTGATAAAGAAAGGTGTCATGGGTGATAAAGGGTATCACTGGGTGCCCATCGAGTCTGGTTAACACGGTGTGTCGTGCTATGCATTCACAAATCATCATTAGTCTTACAGAATACCATCAAGTAATATGAGGAAAATGTATGAAAATGAGACCCAGGATTTCAAGGCATGCGTTAATTGGACCCCGGTGAAAATCCAAGAAGACGAAGCTGATGGTTCTAGCAACCAAATCCGACAACACAACTTCCGGTTTGATAACGTTAGCACAAATGTTTTTTTTTAAAAATTGTCGTGGCATTTTCTGAAATTTTTAGTGTTTTTATTTTAAAGGGAAACAACCCCTGAATTTAAGAATGACGTCCCTTGCGGGCATCACTCTTACAATGGGTTATCATGACGTGTGGCTACAGTCTTCTCAACGAGTCGTCCCCCGGTCCGTGCCAAGCAGGTGATTGGTTGTCGTTATAAAACTATATCGGTACCCATGCTTGAAGTCTGCGAGCGTTACGTGATCTCCCTTGCCATTCCTCTTACAGGCCTGCAATCGTGATGGCGCCCACTTGATCTTCATCGTTCACTCGTCCTCTCTTCATATTTACTCTCCCCTCCTCCTCCCCTTAAGAGGCAATAAAAACTCATCTCCCCGATACAAGGGCGGTAATCATTGGAAATACCAAGAGGAGGCGGGGGTAAAATGAATTGCACTCTCTCATCCAAACGGTTATCATTGACGTCATTCAGTCTTGGGGCTACTCTCTGACGAATATTGGTAGTTGGCTTCGTTTTCAGCTATTTAAACATCATGGCGGAGGAGCGACTCTCCCAGGAAGGGGAAGGGCTATTTTCGGGTAAGATGGATGGTCTCCCTTGTCCTTGATGCAAGTTTTGTTTTTTGAGAGGAGGAATGATAGGGGTTATCTCTCTTGTAAAAAAAACAAAAACACGACAGCATGTTGGACTCAGTCGGACACATTCAATAACGCGACCATAACCCCCATACTATACCCAAAGTAAAAAAAATGCAGGTATAGGGGGGGGATGGTGGAGTGTTAGCAATAAGGACCAAACCAGACACCACTGGACTGGTTGCAGGTAAATCCATCATAGGTCTCCCCACCAGGGTTAGCTATAACACTACCATTTGACTTTTTTTTTCTTACCCTGGCTACCAATGTGTGCAAGGAAAATACTAGCCATTTAATGCCCCCTTTAGTTGTAGCCTATTGACATATTATAATTTAAATTGTTGAACATTTTACAATTTTTGGGGTGTCAGGGAAATTGTTTTTCTTAATAAAATTGAATCTACTGTATCATAGAGAGCTTTAATGTATTAGATTTTCGTTTAATTTAAAAAAAAAAAAAATACCTGCGAATCCGAATATTACAAATAAAATACTTTATTCTGCATTTACTATTTTCTCATTAAAATTAAATGGACCCGGTAATTTCGTACGGGTTTATTTACTAGTAATATAATACAATAAAATTACATCTTTAGTACACCACGATTCAATACAAAAATTTAACAAGAGGAAAAAACAAAAAAATCAACCGGAAGAAAAAAGAACCAGCGTTGTTTCGTTTCAGTTTTTCATTGTACATAGCATTGGGTCAAGGACGTGTGACGACAACAACTAGCCATCCACGTTGAAATCTTGCTCTTAGTCCCACTACTGATGATGATAGAACACATCTGATCCACGGTAGCATTTCAAAATATCACCAATGCATCACTTTCCTTTACATTCGGTCACTGGTTACTGTTGGCGCATTCTCCGCTTCTTTCGCTCTGTGTCGAGTGGTTACAGTTATAGTATCGAGTGGTTACATTTATAGTATCGAGTGGTTACAGTTATAGTATCGAGTGGTTACAATTATAGCATCCAGTGGTTACAGTTATAGCATCGAGTGGTTTCAATTATAGCATCGAGTGGCTGCAATTATAGTATCGGGTGGTGACACGCGAAGTATCGAATGGTTACAATTATAGGATCGATGCAATAATGATCAACCTGAGATGATTTTTTTTTCTTCGAGGATAAATTTCGCTGACATCATCTTCCTCATTTTCAAGAATTTGGCACCGCTCTCCTTCAGAATCATTGTTTTAAGAACAAACATCTCTGTCCACGTTCCTTAACCTCAAATACCCCGTTTCCAATCATCTCCCCTCCCTTAAAGGAACTGACCAAAGGATCAATGCTAGACGCGACAAGCGACCACCATGTCCACTTTTTCGCAAAACTCTACATTTCCACAATGTCCAATACGCCAAACTCTACATTTCCACAATGTCCAATACGCCAAACTCTACATTTCCACAATGTCCAATACGCCAAACTCTACATTTCCACAATGTCCAATACGCCAAACTCTACATTTCCACAATGTCCAATACGCCAAACTCTACATTTCCACAATGTCCAATACGCCAAACTCTACATTTCCACAATGTCCTATACGCCAAACTACACATTTCCACAATGTCCAATACGCTAAACTCTACACTCTCCGCCTCTTATCCATGAAAAGTAAGATTCAAATTTTATAACTCCTCACAGTCCATGACAATGTTAATAACAATATAATTAATTGTTGTTTTTCCAATTCTAATAATTATTTTATATTTTAACTATAATGACAATATAAGCAGAATTAAAATAGTTAAAGAATAAAAAAGATGTCACGAATTAAAAGGAAGTATTTTCCTTCTAATCACCAAACACTAATCATCTTGAACTCTGAGCTCTTATTTTCCTCCACGAAGGGGAAAAAAAAAAGTGCAGTTACGTCCCTTGATTTTGTTAAGCTCCAATTGCTTCCCTTTGTTTTGCCAAAGACCACTAACCCAACAAATGGACCGGAGCGTTCAAACAACAATCTCCTCATTGGAATCTCTGCCTATAAAGATAAGCCAGGGGCCCCGTGGGACTCGCTAGCACAATCCAGGTCAGGTCATGGATTCGCTATTCGAAACGTATCAATATAAAAAATAATAAAAACAAAGATTATTGCAAAATGCTGGGGAAATGTGGCTGGCATCGATCAGATGATAGGCGTTCTCGTTCCGATTAGTATCGATCTGTGTTTGTATTGAACTGCTATCGATAGCTTAGCAATTCAGTATTGATTTGTTACCTGACACATAGGCTAGGGGTCTCTGACCTCATTAACTTGAAATTTTTTTTGAAAATGTTTGTTGTGTTTTTGAGTTCAAGAAAATGTAACGAGATGACGTAATATTATGGAATGGAAGGGTAGTGATGGCTAGAGATGGGTAGTGATGAGTAGTGATGGGTAGTGATGGGTAGTGATGGGTAGGGATGGCTAGGGATGGCTAGGGATGGCTAGGAATGGGTAGGGATGGGTAGGGATGTAGGATGGGTAATGATGGGTAGGGATGGCTAGTGATGGGTAGGGATGGGTAGGGATGGGTAGGGATGGGCAGGGATAGGTAGACAGAGAGGGAGGACTTCGGTAGCGAAATGAAAAGAAAGGAAAGAGAGGAGAGTGAGGAGAGAACGCTATGGACGATGGAAAAGAAGAGAAGGTTGGGGAAGGACAAGTTAAGGAGATGTCTATAGGAAGCGTGAGAAAGGTAGTAAACTGTAGCGAAGTGAATGGAAAAGGAAGGGAAGGGTAGGGAGGATAAGGAAAGGAAGGGAAGGGTAGGGAGGATAAGGAAAGGAAGGGAAGGGTAGGGATAAGAAAAGATGAAGTATTTGTTTCAAAAATGTTTTCGACTTCGGTAGTGAGTCAAAAGGATCAAAGCAGACACCACTGGACTGGTTGCAGGTAAATCCATCATTAGGTCTGCCAACCAGGGGCTCTCACGATAATAGTGTGACCATTAACGTAGCTTAAGTTGGGGAAACTTATGAAATTACTGAGGAGAGATTTTTTTTTAAAAGGCAACATTTTGAGAACCACTTGTTTTCCATGTAGGATGATTGGATCAACTCCAATCAGCGATTGGGGCTATGATTTGTTGGCGATTATCCCACTTGCACGCACGAAGGTTCCTTTCTTACTTTCAGTGGGGGTGCCTGGATTTTTCAGTGTTTGGGCCCGGATTTACAGTGGGTTGGCCTGGATTTTTTAGTGGGGGTGCCTGGCCTTTGTCAGTGGGTGTGCCTGGCCTTTGTCAGTGGGTTTGCCTGGCCTTTGTCAGTGGGTTTGCCTGGCCTTCGTCTGTGGGTGTGCATGGCCTTTGTCAGTGGGTTTGCCTGGCCTTTGTCAGTGGGTTTGCCTGGCCTTCGTCTGTGGGTGTGCATGGCCTTTGTCAGTGGGTTTGCCTGGCCTTCGTCTGTGGGTTTGCCTGGCCTTTGTCAGTGGGTTTGCCTGGCCTTTGTCTGTGGGTGTGCCTGGCCTTTGTCAGTGGGTGTGCCTGGCCTTTGTCAGTGGGGGTGCATGGCCTTTGTCAGTGGGTGTGCCTGGCCTTTGTCAGTGGGTGTGCCTGGCATTTGTCAGTGGGGGTGTCTGACCTTTGTCAGTGGGGGTGCCTGGCTTTTGTCAGTGAGTGTGCCTGGCCTTTGTCAGTGGGGGTTCCTGATCTTTGTCAGTGGGGTGCCTGGTGTTTTCACTGGGTGTGCCCGGCTTTTTTCAGTGAGGGTGCCTGATTTTTTCAGTGGGTGTGTCTGCTTCTTAAGTCGGTGTGCCTCGCTTTTTTTCAGTTCCTATGCCCAGTTTTTTCAGTGGGCGTGCCTGGCTTTTTCAGTCGATATGCCTGCTTTGTCATGGAAGGGGGGGGGGGGTGGTGGGGGGGGGGGGCTGGCTTTTTCATTGGTTATGTCTGGGATTTTTTAGTGGAGGTGCCTTGTTTTTTCTCAGTGGGAGTATCTGGTTTTTCTCAGTGGGTGTGTCTCATTTTCTCAGTGGGTGTGTCTGGTTTTTTCAGTGGGTGTGTCTGTTTTTCTCAGAGGATGTGTCCGGTTTTTTCAGTGGGTGTGTCTGTTTTTTTCAAAGGGTGTGTCTGGTTTTTTCAGTGGGGTGTGTCTGGTTTTCTCAGTGTCTGGCTCATCATTTCAATCTTAAAGTTTAGAAAATCAAATTTCCGTATGTGTGTGAATGTGTGTGTTTGTGCTTGTGTGTGTGTGTGTGAATGTTTTGTTGAGACGAAAAGGAAAGAAAAAAAGTGCGCACGAGCGCATGTGCTTGGGGTGGGTGACGGAAGGGTGTTGACCAGGTGTTGTTGAATACACACGTGGGGTGTTAAGTATTGGAACTAAAATTATAAATCATTCATTAAACCAAATGGCCATTGGTTCTTTGGTACATGAAATGCATTCAAGCCTTAAAACAAAGGGTTATCAGTAGAGACCGACCGAAAGTGATTTTATTATTTTGACCGAAGCCGAAAATAGGCCGAAAGTTTAAAATGACTTTCGGCCGAAACCTAAAAAAGGCCGAAAGTTTAAAAATGACTTTCGGCCGAAACCGAAAAAACGCCGAAAGTTAAAAATGAATTTCGGCCAAAACCGAAGGCGAAACCGAAGCCGAAACCGAAAATGAAATATTAAGATATTTTGAAATTCGTTCCCGCAGATATTTTGCATACATCGAAAATGAGGTTGGAAAGTATACATATTTACATTCTTTTTATAAAAAATGAGATAATCGTGAATATTTATAAATAAACATCTAATATAGGGGTCTCAAACTCGCGATGCGAGCCATTTTTGACCCGCAAGCCGATATTTTGCGGCCCGCTACATGACAGAAAAGTTTCGTGTAAATGCGTCGGCCCGTTTCCCCCATTCTCATATCTATAACGTGACTCTCCGCGACGGTTTCAGTCGAATCTCACCGACTAGTCTAATTCTGATTTTTAAAAAAAATTTTGTTGCTATATATATATATATATTTGCATGCAACAGTGAGTAAGTGGATGAAAGGGAATCCTAGTTCCTGAGAACCCTTAATGATTTTATTGTTATTTATAAAGGTTGAGCAGATAGTAACAGTTTTAATCGCTTTTTTGTGGATTACTTGATGAGGCCCACTCTCATTCAGACACTACCTCCGGTCCCCCCCCCCCTCCTGATGATTTGAGTTTGAGACCCTTGATCTAATGAATACTTTGGATTTTACCATTTAAATATAAACGTAATTTAAATTGCTTTACAATTTGTTAAAATTATATGGTAGGAGAAAATTTGGCAAAAATGGGGGGGGGGGGGGGGGGAATTAATGAAAAAATTTTTTTTTTTAAATTTGAGAGCCCTTAATGATTTTATTGTTATTTTTAAAGGTTGAGCAGATTGTAACGGTTGTAATCGCTTTTTTGTGGATTACTTGATGCGGCCCAGTCTCATTCAGACACTACCTCCTGCGCCCCATACCCCCCCCCCCCTGATGATTTGAGTTTGAGGCCCTTGATCTAATGAATACTTTGGATTTTGCCATTTTAATATAGAAGTAATTTAAATTGCTTTACAATTTTTTTAAATTTGTATGGTAGGAGAAAATTTGGCAAAAAAATGGGGGAGGGGGGAATTTATGCAAAATTTATTTTTTTAAACCGGGTCTCTAAAATTTGTGGTTCTAAAAGATCGGTTCATTTGTTTTTAAAGATCGTTTAGTTGGTTGTTATTGATCGGTGAGTTTGTTCATAAAGATCGCTAGATTGTTCTAAAATATCGCTTAGTTTAATCTTAAAGATCGCTTAATTTGTTCTTAAAGATAGCTTAGTTTGTTGTTAAAGATCGCTTAGTTTGTTGTTAAAGATCGTTTAGTTTGTTGTTAAAGATCGATTAGTTTTTTGTTAAAGATCGTTTAGTTTGTTCTTAAAGATCGCTTAGTTGCTGTTACAGATCGTTTAGTTTGTTGTTAAAGATCGTTTAGTTTGTTGTTAAAAAATCGTTTTGTTTGTTATTAAAGATCGCTTAGTTTGTTGTTAAAGATCGTTTAGTTTGTTCTTTAAGATCATTTAGTTTGTTGTTAAAGATCGTCCAGTTTTTGTTAATGATCGCTTTATTTTTTCTTAAAAATCGGTTAGTTTGTTCATAAAGATCGTCTGGTTTGTTGTTAAAGATCGTTTAGTTTGTTCTTAAAGATCGCTTAGTTTGTTGTTAAAGATCGGTTAGTTTGTTCATAAAGATCGCTTAGTTTGTTCATAAAGATCGCTTAGTTTGTTCTTAAAGATAATTGATTTTGTTCCTTAAGATCGATTAGTTTGTTCCTAAAGATCTTTTAGTTTGTTCCTAAAGAACATTTAGTTTTCTGTAAAAGATCGCTTAGTTTATTCTTTTAAATCATTTAGTTTACTATTAAAGATAATTTATTTTGTTCTTAAAGATCATTTAGTTTGGTCTTAAAAATCGTTAAGTTTGTTCTTTAAGATCGCTTAGATTCTTCTAAAAGATCGCATAGTTTGTTTCAAAGATCGTTTAGTTTGTTCCTAAAGGTCGCTTAGTTTGTTGTTAAATATCGCTTTTAAGTGACCGAAAACCTTAGTCACTTTCGGCCGGATGGCCGAAAGTCTAAGTCAATTTCGGCCGAAACCGAAGAAAAACCGAAATTTAACTTTTCTATTTTGCCGAAACCGAAATTAAGCCAAAAGTTAACTTTACAGTTTCGGCCGAAACCGAAACTTGGCCGAACGTGATAAAATGGCTACTTTCGGCGCCGAAACAGAAGCCGAAACCGAAATTCGGTCGGTCTCTAGTTATCAGTAACATATACTTAACTCTTATGAAAGTTGTCATGGGTAACACATATTTAACCCATATGACAGTTGTCATCAGTAACATTTACTAATCACTTAAGACACCCACCATTGCTAAAGACACCATTGAGACATTGGCCATAATGACACCATACGGTGATCATGGCGATGATTTGCTAATTTTAACTACTTAAAACGTTCTTATTGCCATGTGAGGGATTTATTGCTGTCACAGATCAAATAATGACGTAATCATTTGTTTGGGATAATTTATTGTTATTCCGTAAAGTTAGGATGAACAGGAAGTTAATTAAATAGTATGTCATGCGCAGGAGAAGCAAGGGGAGCATATGAATGGCGGTCGTTTCTTTAGGCTCTTGCCATGGTTCAATGTACATCACACAACATCTTAATCACACAACATCTTAATCACACAACATCTTAATCACACAACATCTTAATCACACTTATCACACAACATCTTAATCACACAACATCTTAATCACACAACATCTTAATCACACAACATCTTAATCACACACATCACACAACATCTTAATCACACACATCACACAACATCTTAATCACTCACATCACACAACATCTTAATCACACAACATCTTAATCACACAACATCTTAATCACACAACATCTTAATCACACAACATCTTAATCACACAACATCTTAATCACACAACATCTTAATCACACAACACCTTAATCACACAACACCTTAATCACACAACACCTTAATCACACAACACCTTAATCACACAACACCTTAATCACACAACATCTTAATCACATAACATCTTAATCACACAACATCTTAATCACACAACAGCTTATCACACAACATCTTAATGTTGACCCAACAGACCTGAGTGGATTATGAATGTGAAGTGAATAAGTCATATGACAATTATGTTTGCTCTAGTTTCTAGAGATTTCTTTCATGCTGTGTCTCAATATCGCCAATAAACTCGTGGTGCTAAATTCTAATGCCTCGTGTTGTCAAATCTCATGGAGGAGTGTACAGTGTGAAGAGACAGGGCAAAATACTACAACAGAATAATACTGCAGCCTAATTACAATTTTAAAAAAAGGTTGCCATACAAGGCTGTTACAATCGCCATTAATGGTGTTGACAATGCCAGTGATTGGTTCCGACGCTGAAACCGGGAGAAATCATACCGAATCCGACTCCACAGTCTTATCTCAGCACCGCCACGGCAATCACTAGGAGTCACAAGACTCGTGCCATGCCGTGACGCAAGACTCCGATGACCTGTGATGCTCGAATTCGAAACACTCCAGAGGGCAGACCACTGCGAATGCGAAAGAGAGAAAAAGAGAAAGGGGTACAAAAAAGGGCGAAACTGTAACGCGACTTCCGGACCGGAAGTTGGTTCTTTAAAGCAATGTCGTGTTGGCGTGCTGGTGCCAAAGATCCAAAAATTCCCCCCCCCCTTCCCCTCTGGAAGAGTCGTCCTGCTCTGGAACAGTGATTATACAAGATTATTGTTCGGGGAAAGGAGGGGGGGGGGGGGGGGGGGGGGCGCCCTAAGCGAACTCATGAAACTAGTATTCAAAACTGTGGTGGTAGATACAAATAGTCCCTTAACGATAGGGAAAGGATTCCGAGGGAATTGTTTGACCTTGGGCAGGGGGAGTTCGCAAACAGTTCATTAAATGAACAAATAATCATTTGAAATATGACGCGCGTGGATAATGTCAGGAGCTATTTTTGTTATGGTAGTGGTTGTTGCTTTCGTTGTTGCTTTCAAGCAATTATATCAACAATAAACGGAATTAAAAAAAAATGTTAATTAAAAAGAATGGAGCTGAAACAGATAGAGTGACAGATACATAATTGGCGCAGCAGGATATCTTCACACAATATTAATGGTTTTGTTTTTGCTTAAAATTAGAAAAGTTATCTGTGACATTCCAAGTGAGCAAAATTAAAATTGAAGGGAGACAAACAGGAAAAAAAAAAAAAAAAATCTTTTGTTTTTTTTTTTTTTTATTTTTTATATTTTTTAATTTTTTTTTTTTTTTTTTTTTTTTTTTTTTTTTTTTTTTTTTTCCTTTTTTTTTTTTGGCGTTTCTAAATCTGATCAAGGAATATTTCAAATCTCTTGCCCTACTGATGAGTGAGATCTAAAATTNCTCTCTTTCTATCTGTTTAATTTAGATACAGTATAAAGTTGTTTTTTTTTATTTTTTTTTTTATTTATTAATTTTTTTTTGGTTTAATTTAGATACAGTATAAAGTTTGTTTTTGTTTTTTTTATTATTTTTATATTTTTTTTGTTTAATTTAGATACAGTATAAAGTTTGTTTTTGTTTTTTTAATTTTTTTAATTTTTTTTTTTGGTTTAATTTAGATACAGTATAAAGTTTGTTTTTGTTTTTTTAATTTTTTTTATTTTTTTTTTGGTTTAATTTAGATACAGTATAAAGTTGTTTTTTTTAATTTTTTTTTTATTTATTTATTTATTTTTTTTTTGGTTTAATTTAGATACAGTATAAAGTTTTTTTTTTTTTTTTTTTTTTTTTTTTTTTTTTTTTTTTTTTTTTTTTTTTTTTTTTTTTATTTTTTTTTTTTTTTTTTTTTTTTTTTTTTTTTTTTTTTTTTTTTTTTTTTTATTTTTTTTTTTTTTTTTTTTTTTTTTTTTTTATTTTTTTTTTTATTTTTTTTGTAATATATAATATAAAAATTTATATTTTTGTACAGATATATATATATATATATATATATATATATATATATATATATTATAGTTGTAGTTTTCCTTCTTCTAGTTAGACGAGCCACCATCAGAGAGTTTGTTTTTTCTTTGTTCTTCCTCTTAAGTTATCGCTGGGGCTCGACACACCCAGCCACATAGAAGGATATCATCATAAACACGAAGATGTGTCGCGATACTCTTACATCAATTTCATTAGAGTCTAGGGGTCGGCAAACTGTGGCACGCGTGCCAGACGTGGCACGCAGAGCAATTTTTAATGACACGCGGAAGAACGATTTTTAAAAAAAATATGAAAATATGACTTTTTTAAGATTGGTCTTATCTGGTAGGCGTTTGGGGGAATGACTTTGAAATCCGACTCTGGCAAATATTCATCCTCATGTCCCTTAGTCCTTGGACCGTTGGGGCGCCACAGATGACATGTGAACCATCCTCCTCCATTCCTCTCTGTCTTCAGCACTACGCACTGCATCGCCTAGTGTTAGTCCTGTCCACTCTTTGATGTTATCCTCCCATATTTTTCTTTGTCTTCCTCTTCTTCTCCCTCCTCTTGTGGTGCCCTGCAATATTTCTTTGGCAAGCCCTTGTTACGTGGCCGTACCATTGTAATTTGCGTTTTTTCACAGTCACCAGTAGGTCATCGTACTACCCAATTGCCTGGCGAACCCTTTCTTTCACTGTATCATTGGAGATATGGTCCCTATAGCATTTAATCTCCATCGCCTTATTTTCCTTTCAAGATCGGCTGTTAATGTCCAGGATTCGCAGGCATACAGGAAAAGGGAGAGGATTAATGAGCGCATCAGCCTGATTT
>CAXITT010000014.1:758622-777236 GCA_964033795.1 Lymnaea stagnalis | reverse complement strand
TTTTTTTTTTTTTTTTAACCAGCGGCGTTCTCAACTAGCTGGTGATGGAGGGATTACCTGTGGCGTGCCTGAAAGCGGTTTGGGAAAGGTAGCCGACCGACCGGCCGGAACAGAACACAGACTATCAGGCATCAGCACGTAAAGCAATGACGTCACCACGTCGGAGTGGAGTAGTTAAGAGTCTGATATTTAAAATATGAACTTTAAAAAAAAAAAAATGAAAATGGTTCGGAGGAATATACAAAACTTATTCAGTTTATTGTTTACTTCAATATTCTCACATACAAAGGTCTCGCTTTATAAGTGACAGCATACCCATATTACATACCTGTATTGACCTAAATTGATTGTTGGTTTTTTGGGCCGGGGGGGGGGGGGGGAGGGGGGTTGATTGTTTGACTTTTACGTTATATTTGTATAATTCGCGAAAAAATAGTTTCTCTATAAACGTAAATGGAAAACCTGGCTACAACGATAAACCTGAAAAATCCAAAAGGATTATCCAGAACGTTTTATTCAAAATAAATAACTGCACGATCTAATTGGCAACTCTCAAAGTCAATAGTGTCATCAAATGAGTCAAGTTCCATGGCATAATGATGTCTGATTTTTTGGGGTGAGAAATAATTTAGATCACCTGTGTTCAGATGTCTTGTATTAAATGTATCAAGTTTTAAAATGTTAGGCTTTGAAATAATGTTTATGTATTTGCTAAAATGTATAAGTACAACGACAAAAAAAAAGAAGAAGAAAATTCCATATTTTTTTTTGTATCAATAAAAGAGTATTATTTTATATTATATTAAATGTTACAGCCTTGATTAAAAAGATGTTAGGACATCAGAGCGCTGTGAGCATGCTAAATTAGCATGGATACAAGCGCTATAAAAGTACACAATCATCATCATCATCTCTGAACAGCCCCAGTTAAATACAATAATTATTGGTAAATTTCAAGCAAAGGCGTGACATATGAGGTGACATATAACGTGACACTGGTGACCAGCCATCACCCCCCCCCCTCCATCCACCGGCCATTAGTCCTAGTTTGACGAGGACAATCGTCTAATGATCCGGACACAAAGCCACGCAGATAAGGCGATTAGAACTAGACAGCCGGAAACGGAAACAGCACAATTCAAACATTTTGATCTCGAACCCAATCTCCCTTCATAAAAAAAAACAAACAAAGCCAACAAACAATTGTCCAACGACAAAGATCCAGAAAGAGTAGCTCAACAAAATAATTGGATGTTTAGTTGGTAATCTCTGTAGGCGACCCAATCACTTGTCTGATTCTCTCGTCTAGGCCAACATTAGATAATTTACAAGACAACAAGGAATTTACCACCATCCCCCCCCCCCGCCCCCGCGCCCCACTCTCCTTTTCCCGACCACATTGTCCTCCGCCGATTAGATTCCAAAAAAAGGAAATAAGTAGCACAAGAAATGCTGGGGAAAAAAAGACGAAACAAAACAGCGGACGTGTCGGCAAAAAGCCTTCTTCGGCGGTCAGAAACAAAATGAATAATACGTTAAGATTCCGAAAATGCGTGGCTGTCTTGTTCTCCCCTGTAGGTCTTCGTTTCTTTCTTTGTTAGCTTGAATTCAAAGTGTAAGTCTCAGCAGTTCATAGGACTGAGTCGTCCAGTGTCCGAGCGGATTAAATCATGGTTTGTCAAAAGGTCTAGTAAGAGGGAGAGAGTACAGCGGAGGCGGTGAGCGGAGGAGGGAGCGGAGCAGTGATAGCGGAGGGACAAGGACATGGGATTAAAATTTAATTATTACATGAAGATTTTTAGTGACACGATATTCCCCTGGACTAGATAGCAGAGTCAGGCCACCTGGCCTAGAACGCAGAGTTGGACCAGTTGGATAGATGGCAGAGTCGAACCACCTGGCCAAGCACGCAGAGTCGGGCCACTTGGCCTAGGTAGCAGGGCCGGACCAGTTGGAGTAGATGGCAGAGTCGGGCTACTTGGCCTATAAGGCAGAGTCGGACCAGTTGGGAGTATATAGATGGCAGAGTCGGGCCACCTGGCCTAGATGGCAGAGTCTGGCCACCTGGCCTAGAACGCAGAGTCGGACCAGTTGGAGTAGATGGCAGAGTCGGGCCAGTTGGAGTAGATGGCAGAGTCAGGCCACTTAGCCTAGAAAGCAGAGTCGGACCAGTTGGAGTAGATGGCAAAGTCGGGCCAGTTGGAGTAGATGGCAGAGTCGGGCCAGTTGGAGTAGATGGCAGAGTCGGGCCACTTGGCCTAGATGTTAGAGTCGGTGGCCAGTTGGACTAGACGGCAGAGTCGGGCCACCTGGCCTAGCACGCAAAGTTGGGCCACCTGGCCTAGAAGGCCGAGTTGGGCCATCTGGCCTAGATGGCAGAGTCGGGTCACAAGGCCTAGATGGCAGAGTCGGGCAACATCGCCCAGATGGCAGAGTCGGGCCACCTGGCCTATGTGGCAAAATCGGGCCACATGGCCTAGATGGCAGAGACGGGCCACATGGCCTAAATGGCAAAGTCGGGCCACCTGGCCTAGATGGCAGAGTCGGGCCACATGGCCTAGATGGCAGAGTCGGGCCACATGGCCTAGATGGCAGAGACGGGCCACATCGCCCAGATGGCAGAGTCGGGCCACCTGGCCTAGGTGGCAAAGTCGGGCCACATGGCTTAGATGGCAGAGACGGGCCACATGACCTAGATGGCAGAGTCGGGCCACATGGCCTAGGTGGCAGAGTCGGGCCACATCGCCCAGATGGCAGAGTCTGGGTAAGCAGAAGAAGTGAATAAATTATGTGATATAAACCATACCTGAGGCAGGTAAGTAACGCTATATATTATTTGTGTATACAACAAAATATGTTTGTGGTTTATCGCGTCATACGTCGTTAAAGAAATAGTAGCCACGCTGGCGATTTGATATTAAGACACATCAAAGTGATACCGAGTGTTACAGGCCAAAATGATGGAACATGACAAACAAGGTATTTGTTGACGGGCTTACTTTAAGAAATATATAGACAACATATATAACATTTGAATTGCTCTAGCCGAATTAAGATGACCTAATTGTTGTCCAAAACAAAGTTCGAAAAACACAAAGCTGTATGTGTTGAACGCTATAAAAGATATCAGATAGTGTCAAAATAATATTCACTAGGGCTTAACCGGGAAAAAGGGGGGGGGGGGATTTCTTCTTTTTTTTCCCACTGGGTCCAAGTATTGCGCACAAAAAACAATGAACTTCTCATTTTGTATAATATATGCCAGCCTTTCAACAACAGTCAAACAGACAGTCCGACATCCTCCGTACTCGCCATGAAACAATAGGCCTGCAGTAGATTATTTTACTTGATGGACCAAATATCATGAAACTATTTTCAAAACTTCTTTATGCATTTCCTTTTGATCAAGCGTTGTAGAGACGAGGAGTGTCACCCAGCAACACATCACAGACAAGGGCTTTCAACCAGCAACACATCACAGACAAGGGGTGTCAACCAGCAACACATCACAGACAAGGGCTGTCAACCAGCAACACATCACAGACAAGGGCTGTCAACCAGCAACAAATCACAGACAAGGGCTGTCAACCAGCAACACATCACAGACAAGGGCTGTCAACCAGCAACACATCACAGACAAAGGCTGTCAACAAGCAACACATCACAGACAAGGGCTGTCAACCAGCAACACATCACAGACAAGGGGTGTCAACCAGCAACACGTCACAGACAAGGGGTGTCAACCAGCAACACATCACAGACAAGGGGTGTCAACCAGCAACACGTCACAGACAAGGGCTGTCAACCAGCAACACGTCACAGACAAAGGCTGTCAACCAGCAACGCGTCACAGAATGGAGATGTCAACCAGCAACACATCACAATTATTAAGACACATCCAAACAATCGAGACACATCGAAGACACGATTAAGCAACACTCACGTGATTTCTGCTCAAAGATCCTCTTGCAAATAAAGAACCTGTCACGTCGTGTGGTATCTTTTTTCGGTTTGGGTGCACTCAATGCTCTGTTTGGGTGCACTCAATGCTCTGTTTGGGTGCACTCAATGCTCTGTTTGGGTGCACTCACTGCTCTGTGTGCACTCAATGCTCTGTTGGTGTGCACTCACTGCTCTGTTTGGGTGCACTCAATGCTCTGTTTGTGTGCACTCAATGCTCTGTTTGGGTGCACTCACTGCTCTGTTTGTGTGCACTCAATGCTCTGTTTGTGTGCACTCAATGCTCTGTTTGGGTGCACTCACTGCTCTGTGTGCACTCAATGCTCTGTTTGGGTGCACTCAATGCTCTGTTTGGGTGCACTCAATGCTCTGTTTGGGTGCACTCAATGCTCTGTTTGGGTGCACTCAATGCTCTGTTTGTGTGCACTCAGTGCTCTGTGTGCACTCAATGCTCTGCTAGTGTGCACTCAATGCTCTGTTTGTGTGCACTCAATGATCCGTTTGTGTGCACTCAATCCTCTATTGATGTGTACTCAGTGCTCTACACGTGAACTATTCAGATTGTTTCTTTTTTACACTCGTTATTATAACAATGTTTTGCTCTATAAAACCTGTCTTTCAACAAAAAGTCAAAACTTTATTTTAAAAAAGATTTTGATCTACTGATCTAATAGTTCATCACATACAAATTACATCAGCAGTTCAAATTGTCAGACAGATTAGGCTGGAGGAACAATCTTACCATACGTTAAGTTGTATGTGAAACTTTATGATTCATGACGATTCATGTCATAATTACCAAACAACCAATATTGCCAGTAGTAGTTAATGAGAGTAAACAAAGCTTTAGATATGGGTGACAAGAAAAACACAATTCAAGCGAAATCAAATGAATTTGGTTGGGTAATAACTGCCCCGGAGTGACGTGCACAAACCGGTACTCACTCTTTAACCAAACTCTCGGAATACGCGCAGCAGACGAGACCAGGTCGGTGTCCGTTTCACAACTGGCACGATAAGGACGATGACGGTATGTTAGTATGATGCCCGGCGCTGATGGCGGGCACCGATGATGGCCGTCTGACAGCCGGGTGGACACCAGTGCCAGATGGCCCAGCTGTCGCCGCGGTGGAGGTGGTCGCTAGTCCAAGCGCGTGAAATCAATGAGGGTGGTGGGGAGGGTGGTGGGGAGGGTGGGAGGGTGGTGGGGAGGGTAGCAACCCGTGCAGAGAGCCTAAGTGATCCAAGAGTTGCAAAAATATTATTGGACGCTTGGAGCAGTTTAACGCGGTGACATTTGGGTTAGCTATACGTCACGAACGGAGTTGTCTCGGAGTGATCGATAGAGCAAAGAACGGCCACTCTTATGAACCACACAGCAGGGAAAAGAAAGGTGGCGGGGTGAGTTGTGGACCCTGATTTACTCAAATGCTGTGAAAATGAGGTTTGAGGTAAACTAGGTCAGGTTATGACCTGATTAAGTTGTCGTTTGGGGAGCACTTCCAGACGTGAGAGGAACACATTATTTAGTCCACAGTTTCCATAACCGGCATAAATGGCTGTCCTATAGTAATATGTCCTTCTGTAAGGGGGCACTAAATGACAGCTATAGTGTAACAAGAGTTTTCAAGGGGCACTAAATTTTTGCTATATGATAATCAAGAAGTCGCACAGACAAGATAGTGTAAACTAAATATTTTTAGGGATAGACAAAATATTGTAAACTTATGATATTATTAAGGACATTTTTTTTTCCAGTATACTAGATATTTCTAGGGATAGACAAATAGTTTAAACTGATGATAATACTAAAAATATGAAATTTTTGTACCGCATACTAGATGTTTTTAGGGATAGACAAATAGTTTAAACTGATGATAATACTAAAAACATGAAATTTTTGTACCGCATACTAGATATTTTTAGGGATAGACAAATTATTGTAAACTAGATCAGTGGCGTAGCTAGGGTTGGTGTCACCCGGTACGGTAAACTCGTTGTGTCACCCCCCCCCCCCCTTCCAATTTCCATGATGGATTTTTTCTTGTTAAAATTTTTTAGGGATAGACAAATTATTGTAAACTAGATCAGGGGCGTAGCTAGGGTTGGTGTCACCCGGGACGGTAAACTCGTTGTGTCACCCCCCCCCCCCCTTCCAATTTCCATGATGGATTTTTTCTTGTTAAAATAAGTCCACAATATAACAATAACAAGAACAAAGTATTGGAAGAGATTCTAGAAAGTCCCATTCAGCTTTGAATTTCAAAACATAAAATACTGACCAGTCCATGACCTTGAGAAATCACCTGCTTTTAGATGTCTTCTAAGCCTTGATATTTCTTTTTAAAGTTCATCTTCTGATAACTCATCATTGAAAGAAGTTAATTTTGGAACAGACACCAAAAAATCTTCTTCACTTGCTGATACTAGACTCTTCGGTTGTACAGACCCAAACATATCTGGTACTTTCTTGATCACTGATGAGCTGATGCGGAGTTCAGAATGAAAGCGATCAATACACTCCAGCATCTCCCTACTGTTTTCTTCTCCCAGAAAGAGTCCAGCATCTATTAATTAATAGTTCTCCTGCCATTCTCTTCTTAAACCTTAATCTTCTCTCTAGCGAAATTCCATATTGGTCTGATTTTAAAAGTGCCTTTTCAATAGCATGTTCCCCCAAGTGACGACGCTTCTCGTGCAGAAACAATCTTAAGGCCTCTAGGTTTGTCACCACCTTGTCAAGAATAAAGCCTTTGTTCTGCAGATACTGCTGTGTAAGATTAACTTCCTCAAGTAGATCAGCCCAAAGCTAAATGTAGCAGATAAACGTGAAATCACAGAAAACATGTACAAGACCTTGTGCTCAACCTCTTGTATGCACATTTTTACAAGGTGATGACATAGAGCTTTAATTGCCTCCCAACATTCATCAAACATATCTTTCACTGTTTTAACAGTAGCATGATGAGCACTCCACAGCGTTGTTGATTGTCTTTTCACCGACATTCCAGTGTGTTCAATTAGAACATTCCATCGATTATTGGATTATTGGATGCAGCAAAGATGGAAAATATTCTTTCAAGAGTACCGAATAATGTAATACATGAAGCATTTTCTGCAAAAGAGTGTTGACCACACAAGTGAATGGCCCACACATTCATTAACAATTGCTTTCTAATTATTTGTTTTCCGAATGGCTTGAACACCTCCATAGATTCCAGACATTGGGGCAGCATTATCGTAACCCTGAGCTCTGAACATCATTATGTCTAGTCCATCATGCTTTAGTTTGTAAGAATGTCAGAACTGAGGTCATCAGCTTTTTTTCAATCTTAAAGGGAAAAAATGCAAGAAACACTCCTCTCACTTCAACTTTCCCATTGTGAATTATCACATATCTGACCACCACAAACATCTGGTCACTGTGTGATCTATCAGGTGTACTTTCGAACATAATCCCAAAATACGTCGCAGCATTTATATCCATGATAAGAATCTCCTTCACATGAATTGTTGCAAGGACACTTATAAATTCATTTTGGGTTTCTGGTGAAAGGTAAGATACCTTTTAAGATTCGATACATAATATTATAAATGTCTTCAAAAAACTTTTCTATATTTAAATAAAAAAAAAATTAATCATTAAAATATTGAAAATTGTGTAAAATAATATATTTTTAACCCTATAAATGGGTAAAATTCATTTTCAATGTTTTTAATTTTTACCGATTTTTATACTTATAACCGCCCGACCACACTTATTTGGTATCAATGGAAAGCCATATTTCTCAGAATTTAGATACATATAACCTTCTGTCACTCAAGGAAGTTACTGAACACTTCAAACGACCTGGAATAATGACTGTGTTTTTCTGACCTAAACATAGGGTCATCACATTTCTGATCCATCAACCTTGAACTTTTAATAAAGCACGCATTTGGATTGGTTACATTTGTGAAAAATATATGTGTGATCGGTTATCCTTTTATGAATCTCGGTTAGACCGAGAACTGTGTGCTATGTAAATATGCAATTTTTTCAAACGGGTGTCCGCACCCCCCGCTCCCCTCTCGCTACGCCACTGAACTATGGCTTTCTAGAGATAGACAAATGATTGAAAAGAATACTATTCAAAACCAGGGATTGCGCTAAAAGATTGATGGCCTTTGGGCAAGTTGTATTTTGTAGGACTTGTGACCTGGCCAAAATTGCGCATGTCAGCTAAACAAAGGTATTTATTAAATATTATATTAAACTATTTTTAAATGTATTTATATATTTTTTGATCAATATTAAAATGAAATGAATTTTCAGACGGTAATCATGCAGATATGAAGTAAAAAAAATTTATTTGTTTATTTTTTGAAAGTTTGTATCGTATCAGCGTGAAGTAAAATCGAGATATTTTGCGAATGATAAACAACGAAATTCGGGTTATTATATATGTTACCCTGGAACCACAAGAGAAATAAACTTGTGTTGAGATTCGGCTACTCTCCAATAAAATCCACAATCTCAATGATGGAACGGCTTAAACTCTTTAGAGAGGTTAAGACAAAGACAATCCTTTATTGTAATGCAACAGGATTGTAATCGCGGGACAACAAAGACGAACAGTGGATTTAACAATAAAAGAATGGACATTCTGGCTTTTTGAGGTGTGCAACACTTCACTGTGTTCTTCGCAGGCAATGATGGTGACTGGGTCTCGTTACAATGATAATTCCGCCAGTCCACGCAGTCAAGGGTGGTGACGGGGTCTCGTTACACTGATAATTGCGCCAGTCCACACAGTCAAGGGTGGTGACTGGGTCTCGTTACAATGATAATTCCGCCAGTCCACGCAGTCAAGGGTGGTGACGGGGTCTCGTTACACTGATAATTGCGCCAGTCCACGCAGTCAAGGGTGGTGACTGGGTCTCGTTACAATGATAATTGCGCCAGTCCACGCAGTCAAGTGTGGTGACTGGGTCTCGTTACACTGATAATTCCGCCAGTCCACGCAGTCAAGGGTGGTGACTGGATCTCGTAACACTGATAATTGCGCCAGTCCATTCCATTGAACCTGAGACATGGATGATGTCAAGTGAGTTTTTATCAACTTAAATTTGAAGCGACAAAACCGAAATGTCTTCTATCACGGCACCCAGGCCGAATCTGGCAGTTACACGAGGAATCCAAAAGACTAAATAGATGTTTGCACTTTTTCAAATCGATTCTCTCAGGACTCTGAGCTCGTCTAGTAAGTCCGAACAATGTGTTTGCCGTAAGTCAGCGCCCAGCTGAATCCACACTGTGTTGGATCAAGTTAGGACTCATGTCACGGTCAGTGTCGTGTTACGGTCAGAGCCGTGTACAGTCAGCGTCATGTTACGGTCAGAGTCGTGTAACGGTCAAAATCATGTTACAGTCAAGAGTCATTTTAAAGTCAGTCATGATACATTCAAGAGTCATGTTAAAGTCAATCATGTTACAGTCAGAGTCATGTTAAAGTCAGTCATGTTACAGTCAGAGTCATGTTAAAATCATTCATGTTACAGTCAGAGTCATGTTAAAGTCAGTCATGTTACAGTCAGTCATGTTAAAGTCAGTCATGTTACAGTCAGAGTCATGTTAAAGTCAGTCATGTTACAGTCAGAGTCATGTTAAAGTCAGTCATGTTACAGTCAGAGTCATGTAACGGTCATATAAAGAGCCTTGTGTCGCAATTCCGCACATTATAAATATTTATGGTCAATTTATAAATCTGGTACTGGTCCCTGGTTCAATTTCGAAACGTGTCCACCGGTCCCACCAACTTTCAAGTTTGGAAAAGCTGACCTAGAAAGACTACCACCATTCTACGGTCATTTAAAAGCAACTCTACAAGTAAATTCCATGGTTACAATCCAAGCCCATGGTTACAATCCAAGCCCATGGTTACAATCCAAGCCCATGGTTACAATCTAAGCCCATGGTTACAATCCAAGCCCATGGTTACAATCTAAGCCGAGAGTAAAGAAACAAACCTCTGATATCGGTCAAATTATCTGCAAGTAATTCCATGGTTACAATCCAAGCCCATGGTAACAATGCAAGCCCATGGTTACAATCCAAGCCCATGGTAACAATGCAAGCCCATGGTAACAATGCAGCCCATAGTAAAGCAACAAGCCTCTGATAGCGGGAATTTCCCATTTGACTAAACATCTTCAGTGACACGTGGGTGAGGGAGGTTATACACGTCTTGACCTTGGCGATAACCCTGCAGATATCAGACGTGGCAATAGCTTGGTAAAAAAAACTCAAAACTTTTTTATTTTTTAAATCTGACATCGTGATGGCATTCTCTAATATCGTGATGGCATTCACTGACAAAGTGATCGCCTTCTCTGACAAGGTGATGTCATTCACTGACATCGTGATGACATTCTTTGACATCGTGATGACATTCTTTGGCATCGTAATGTCCTTCTCTGACATCGTTATGGCGTTCTCTAACTTTCAGACAAGGTCTAAAGCAGCACCAATCTTCCATATTTGCAACAAATGAACCAGCATCTCATTGATCATGTTTGCCAAGTTGACCCCACGGTACTCACACAATGTCTCGGGAGATGTAAGATAAAAATGGGCTAATGGCTGTGACAACTGTTTGTATGCAGGAACTTATATGTTCGTATTCTTGTGAGGGAGATATGGATAACGAGAGATTTGGATTGAGAGAGATATGGATTGAAAGGGGTATGGATTGAGAGAGATTTGGATTGAGAGAAATATGGATTGAGAGAGATATGGATTGAGAGAGATATGGATTGAGAGAGATATGGATTGAGAGCGAAATACAGCTTCTGTAAGAGAGCTTCTGTTAAACATTGTAATGATTTGAAAACCTAAAAGGTTGACATTGATAGAAGAAACATGACGTTCTGAGTTTTGTTCCAAGGCCAGATGAGAAAGAAATGTGATCCATCAACTGCAATGTCACACAATGTCACACGATGGCATTGTCAATGAATTATGCAGAGAAAACCTCACAGAAAACACAGATCAGTTATTTTATAAGGGGTTTTTAAAAAATTTAATCTCTAATTAAACAAAGTTAGATAGAGAGAGTGAGAGAATAAGAGGGGCTGGATGGAGAGAAAGAGTTGATGGAGAGAAAAGGGGGGTAGTGAAAGAGAAGGAAATAAAGAAGAGTGAGGTGTGAATGAGAGAAAGAATGAAAATAGAAAGAGAGAAAAAGACAGAAAGGGGGAGAGAATAGACAGCTGAGGTAAAGAGATAGAGCAATAAAGAGTGAACAGGAGAGTGAGGGGGGAAATGGTTAGAGATAGAGATGAGAGAGAGAGATGAGGGAGAGAGACAAAGGGAAAGAGAGAGATAAGAGAGAGACAAGAGAGAGAGAGAGAGAGAGAGAGTTGAGAGAAAAAGAGATGAGAGAGAAAGAGAGAGAGGGAAAGAGAGAGAGTTGAGAGAAATATAGATGAGAGAGAGAGAGAGAAAGAGAGAGAGAGAGAGAGAGAGAGAGAGAGAGAGAGAGGGAGAGAGAGAGAGAGAGAGAGAGAAAAGGGGACATGCAAAACAACTTCACTAATCCCTAAATGTCAGAGCTCAAAAAAAGGCACCTCCCAATGTTGTTAAACCGGACGCGAGAGCGACGAATCACTGTAATTGGTAATGGGATAGAGAGAAGAGAGAGAGAGAGAGAGAGAGAGTGGAGAGAAAAAGAGAGGAGAGAGAAAGAGAGAGAGGGAGAGAGAGAGAGTTGAGAGAAAAATAGATGAGAGAGAGAGAGAGAAAGAGAGAGAGAGAGAGAGAGAGAGAGAGAGAGAGAGAGGGAAAGAGAGAAAGAGAGAAAGTGAAAAGGGGTCATGCAAAACAACTTCACTAATCCCTAAATGTCAGAGCTCAAAAAAAGGCACCTCCCAATGTTGTTAAACCGGACGCCAGAGCGACGAATCACTGTAATTGGTAATGGGAGACCCGTGTGGTCTATCAAGGGGACGCTAGTCAGTTTTACTGGTGGCTGAATGGAGTTTGTGCCCCTTAATCACTGTGCTATTTGTCTGATTGTCGTGTTTGTCCATACCATAGATGGGAGGGACAACAAGTTGAGATACAGACACAAACTTTTTTAATCTTTAAGTCTGGAATCAGCCTTATTCAAGGCTTACTAACAGCCATATTATCGTCTCACTGACGACCGTAGTAAAGTCTCACCAACAGTCTTATTCAAGTCTCATTAACAGCTATATTATCGCCTCACTGACGACCCTGCTAAAGTCTACTAAAGCTTCAATAACAGCTTCATTAAGATTTCACTATCAGCCTTATTCAAGTCTCACTATCAGCCTTATTCAAGTCTCACTATCAGCCTTATTCAAGTCTCATTATCAGCCTTATTCAAGTCTCACTATCAGCCTTATTCAAGTCTCACTATCAGCCTTATTCAAGTCTCACTATCAGCCTTATTCAAGTCTCACTATCAGCCTTATTCAAGTCTCATTATCAGCCTTATTCAAGTCTCACTATCAGCCTTATTCAAGTCCCAGCTATATGCATCTCACTATCAGCTATTTCAAGTCGTAATTTAGGCTTTATTGACGTTCATTTAATAGCTTGTGTTCAGGGCTCAATATGAACAATATTTCACAAAGTCTCATAATTCATTATTGAGTCTCACTGTCATTGTAAGTGAAGTCTGCAGATCCATCAACTCAACTATCTGTCGCCAACTATTGTGAGACCACTTCTTGTTGATCCATCTACCCATCTCTCTGTCGCCCACTATTGTGAGACCACTTCTTGTTGATCCATTAACCCATCTCTCTGTCGCCCACTATTGTGAGACCACTTCTTGTTGATCCATTAAGCCACTGGGACCTGATTTTCTCACGGGCTTACATTCTCCTCGCAGTCCATTAAAATTCAATCACCAAACCTGTTATAATGTCCACATTCAAAACATAACAAGACCCATCATATGGTCTACGCTGGAAGAACCACTAAACCTGTCATATCGTCCACATTCAAAACATAACAAGACCCATCATATGGTCTACGCTGGAAGAACCACCAAACCTGTCATATCGTCCACATTCAAAACATAACAAGACCCATCATATGGTCTACGCTGGAAGAACAACTAAACCTGTCATATCGTCCACATTCAAAACATAACAAGACCCATCATATGGTCTACGCTGGAAGAACCACCAAACCTGTCATATCGTCCACATTCAAAACATAACAAGACCCATCATATGGTCTACGCTGGAAGAAAAACTAAACCTGTTATATCGTCCACATTCACATATTTTTTAAACATTACATTTTAATTTTTAAAAAATTCAATTTCATACTACAAGTATATTTCACATTACAACACTTACATTTCACATTAAAACAATTACATTTCACAACAATTGCATTTCACATTACAATAATTACATTTCACATTACAATAATTACATTTCACATTACAACTATTACATTTCATATTACAACAATTACATTTCACATTACAACAACTTCATTTCACATTACAATATTTTACATTACAATAATTACATTTCACATGACTACAATTACATATATATTACAATAATTACATTTCACATTAGGACAAATACATTTGACATAACAATTACATTTGACATTACAACAATTACATTTCACATTACAACAATTACATTTGACATTACAACTATTACATTTGACATTACAAAAATTACATTTCACATTACAACACTTACATTTGACATTACAAAAATTACATTTGACATTACAAAAATTAAATTTCACAAAACAACAATTACATTTGACATTACAACACTTACATTTTACATTACAACACTTACATTTGACATTATACAATTACATTTTTTAACAGGAATCAAATCGCAGAAGCTCCGCAAACTCGAAAAAATCATTGCAACAAATCAGAGGGACGTCGATTCGAAGTGAACAGAATTTCTCAGTTGCTGGCAACCACCATATGCAAGAGACGAGGGCTAATGACATGAGCAAATATGAATGAATGACATGGGTAACTATGAGTGAATGACTTATGCAACTATAAATGAATGACTTATGCAACTATGAGTGAATGACCTGTGCAACTATTAGTGAATGACCTGGGCAACTATAAATGAATGGCATGGATAACTATGAGTGAATGACTTATGCAACTATGAGTGAATGACCTGGGCAACTATTAGTGAATGACCTGGGCAACTATAAATGAATGACATGGGTAACTATGAGTGAATGACTTATGCAACTATAAATGAATGACTTGTGCAACTATGAGTGAATGACCTGGGCAACTATTAGTGAATGACCTGGGCAACTATAAATGAATGACATGGGTAACTATGAGTGAATGACTTATGCAACTATAAATGAATGACTTGTGCAACTATGAGTGAATGACCTGGGCAACTATTAGTGAATGACCTGGGCAATTATGAGTGAATAACCTGAGGAACTATTAGCGAATGACCTGGGCAACTATTAGCGAACGACCTGGGCAAATTTGAGTGTCTTGAAAAGTTACTTCCAAAAGTAACGTTGATTTGTTGATTCAGCAGTTGAATATTAAAGTACAAGAATAAAGATTTCTTTTTACCTTATCTTAATCAATCATTTTTTCAAAACACGCCTTCCCAATTAGTGGCCTAGTATGAGATCTCGTCTTGGAACCTTCTGATCTCGTTTTGGAAAATTCGAGATTACAAAACGATCGAGATCCTGATAATATAGCTTTGACTATAAATTAAAAATCTTGAACTTTTGAAATCTAACAGTGTACATGTCTGAGATGAGGATGGCTGATATAAATAGCGTTAATACTGTTCTTGTGTTTGGGGTGAACAGGAAGGGTCTGGCTTTTTTAAATATTTTTTGGTGGGGTTGGGGTCAGCAGAAGATGGGGTTGCCAGGCCCGGAAAGGGGGTGGCGGTGAGTGCGGGTTGCGGATTCCATTCAGGCCAAAACATCACATTACCTACCTGCTAGTCGAAAAGCGACGCCCAATCTTGTACCAGCATGCAAAGCAACAGGAAATGAACGAGTTGTCCCGGATCAGCTGGTAATCTTTCCCCATGGTACTCAAATGTGGCTGTTGGTTTTTTTTTCTCCTTTTCACTCCCGGAACAACTAAGAAACACTACTCCGACTATTCAAGTATTTTAGTCATCAGTAGCGGGCCCTTGATTGCTCAGATTAGGAGAACGTAATCCTGGGGCGTTGGCAGAGTTGAATTTCCCAATTTTATAAGTATCTGGTGGCCGTGAATGTAAAGGGGAGATAACTCGAAGAAAATGTTTTCCTTTTTAAAAAAAGAAATTACCCACCCTTGGATTTGAGTTAATCTCCCAGGATTACCAGAATCACCAGCAAGCAATATAACGAAATTGAAATATTTTTTTCTCCCTCGTGTTGTCCTCGTTCTCTCCATATATCTCTTTCTTTTGATCTATTTATAACCGGCCTACCAATGTTTTCATTAACATGATGAACGGGAAATCCCGCGACGAAGGCACGTTCAGCGTTACTTGGAATATTTGTCCACGTAACCATCTCAAAATGTCTTAACAAAATTACACAGAACAATTTACGAAGAGGGAATTCTCACAGAAATGGTTTACACTTCACTGGTTTTATACATGTTATCCATCCAACCGAATGATTACCAAACGTTCGCCTGTCCGTAAAGCAAAAAAAAAAAAAAATAATAAAAAAAAATAATAATAAAAAAAAAAAAACAAAAATAAAAAAAAAATTTTAAAATATTTTAATGAAAAAAAAAAAAATTAAATAAATAAAAAAAAATTAAAAAAAAAAAAAAAAATTATTAAAAAAATTTCTCACAGAAATGGTTTACACTTCACTGGTTTTATACATGTTATCCATCCAACCGAATGATTACCAAACGTTCGCCTGTCCGTAAAGCAAAAAAAAAAAAAAAAAAAAAAAAAAAAAAAAAAAAAAAAAAAAAAAAAAAAAAAAAAAAAAAAAAAAATAAAAAAAATTATAAAAAAAAAAAAAAAAAAAAAAAAAAAAAAAAAAAAAAAAAAAAAAAAAAAAAAAATAAAAAAAAAAAAAAAAAAAAAAAAATAAAAAAAAAAAATAATAATCAAATAAAAAATACCGACGTTCAAATGAGATTTTAAAATATTTTCATGCATAAAAAAAAAATTAAATAGATAAAAAAAAATTAAATAGATAAAAAAAAATTGTTAAAAAAAATAAAAAAATAAAAATGTTTTATTAACTTTAAGCAATATGAATAGAGTGGCAAGACGTTCCTTAAGAAAATTCCTTACAAATACTTCATTCAGGAATTTTTTTATTTCGATTATATTTTAAAGTAAGTTTGAAAAACAGGCGTTCATGCATTAAAAAAATGTTTTAAATGAGTAAATAGTATTGAGAGGCTTACTTAAAATTTACGTGTATGTCTGTTAAGGAAGAAAAAAAAAATAAAAGAGAAAAAAAATAAAAGAGAAAAAAAATAAAAGAGAAAAAAAAATGGGGATTGGTGTGACGACTTCAGGCTGGACTTGGTAAAATTTCTTCCACCGTAAATCTGCCCTTGGAAACCGTTGTAAAATAATACAATTCCTTCCCTCTGTTTCGCCGAGTAACTTCCCTTGGTGTTATGGCATAAATGCACCAGACCGCTCACCCCGAAAGCGTTTATAAATGAAGATACCGTCAGTATGTCAGGGACACTTGCATTGCATTGATATACCTTTCTAATTGGATGGCATCCATTTGATGTATATCTATTAATCACCAAGAGTGTATTACGAAGGAATTTGTAAATATTATTATTCAATAAATACTTGTAGTTATTTTCTCCTATAACAAAGACTTTGTTTCAGTCTATACTATATTTATATAGATAGGTAATTATGTATGTGGGGTAATTTGGCTAAATTAATGAATTCCTAGACCGAGTGCCGAGAGATCTCATACAAGAGTTACCCCTCACTAACATATCATAAGTCAGTCAATTGGGGACGCATTCAAATGGGGTTTTTTGTTTTATTTCAACATTACAGTGGCCGAAAGTCTGGTTTTTAGTTGTACAAACTAACAGGTAAAAGAAAATATGATTCCAATTGAGATCAACATCAGATTTCAACTGAGATTAACATCATATTTCAACTGAGATCAACATCAGATTTCAACTGAGATCAACATCAGATTTCAACTGAAATCAACATCAGATTTGAAATCAATGTAGGTCACAGGTCATAGGTCAGGCACCTTGTCTTACGAAATCTGAGCGCACTGTCCAGCGAACCACGTGGCAGCTTGTTTATAGGTGTCCTTGCCCGGGAGATGTGTCATTTCCCCCCTCCCCCCACTTTCTCACTTCTCATCCTTTACCGAGACTTTAACAAAAATATATAAAAAATTACAATCCGGGAATAGCAAATTTAATCTGAGAAAGTACGTAGTTGGGTTATCAAGAGTTAACGGTTAGTTTGAATAATGTGGTCAAGAGTTAATCAATAATTTAAATTAATCCTTCAAGTACAGAACAACGATTTCATGTAAAAGAAAGCCGTCGACACAGTGTCAAGGGGCGGTTGCAAGATAGCATAAAACTAGTGCAACTTATTACTAGCCTTCCAATGGCCCCTGGTTAACTCATTGTTAACATCACGATTGTCTAGTCTAATGTTTACATGACAATTGTCTGGTCCAACGTTTAACATCACGATTGTCTAGTCTAATGTTAACATCACTAGTGTCTAGTCCAATGGTAACATCGCGATTGTCTGGTCAAATGTTAACATCACAATTGTCTAGTCCAATGTTAACATCATGATTGTCTAGCCCAATGTTAACATCACGACAGTCTGGTCCAATGTTAACATCACGACTGTCTGGTCCAAAATTAACATCACGACTAGCTAGTCCAATGTTAACATCATGATTGTCTAGTCCAATGTTAACATCACTAGTGTCTAGTCCAATGTTAACATCACGATTGTCTAGTCCAATGTTAACATCACGATTGTCTAGTCCAATGTTAACATACGATTTTCTAGTCCAATGTTAACATCACGATTGTCTAGTACAATGTTAACAACACGATTGTCTAGTCTAATGTTAACATCACGATTGTCTAGTCCAATGTTAACATACGATTTTCTAGTCCAATGTTAACATCACGATTGTCTAGTACAATGTTAACATCACGATTGTCTAGTCTAATGTTAACATCACGATTGTCTAGTCTAATGTTAACGTACGATTGTCTAGTCTAATGTTAACATCACGATTGTCTAGTCCAATGTTAACATACGATTGTCTAGTCCAATGTTAACATCACGATTGTCTAATACAATGTTAACAACACGATTGTCTATTCTAATGTTAACCTCACGATTGTCTAGTCCAATGTTAACATACGATTGTCTAGTTTAATGTTAACATACGATTGTCTAGTCCAATGTTAACATACGATTGTCTAGTCTAAATTTTAACATCACGATTGTCTAGTCCAATGTTAACATACGATTGTCTAGTCTAATGTTAACATCACGATTGTCTAGTCTAATGTTAAATCACGATTGTCTAGTCCAAAGATAACATCACGATTGTCTAGTCTAATGTTAACATCACGATTGTCTAGTCTAATGTTAACATA
>CAXITT010000014.1:726121-758552 GCA_964033795.1 Lymnaea stagnalis | reverse complement strand
CAGTACGGCTGTGACGATTATGTCCCACTGTCAAACAACCCCAGTACGGCTGTGACGATTATGTCCCACTGTCAAACAACCCCAGTACGGCTGTGACGATTATGTCCCACTGTCAAACAACCCCAGTACGGCTGTGACGATTATGTCCCACTGTCAAGCAACCCCAGTACGCCTGTGACGATTATGTCCCACTGTCAAACAACCTCAGTACGGCTGTGACGATTATGTCCCACTGTTCCAACTCCTCAGTGACATTTCAGACAGCTATCAGTGTTAACGCTGTCGCCGCACGACCGATAACAATATTAATACCCCCCTCCCCACACACTCACACACGGATTATCGTGGATTATCTTAACAAAGCCGAACGTGGTAAATTGTCAACTAACTTTTAACGGATAGACACAGTATGACGTAAACCTCTACGACAAAGATATTTAAACACGAACCAAGTACAATGTTAGTACAACACTGTCAAGTAGTGTGTTATATAACAATGACAAGTACTCTGTTAGTACAACACTGTCAAGTACTGTGTTAGTACCACACTTTCAGGTACTATGCTAGTACATCACCGTCAAGTACTGTATTAGAACAAAACTGTCAAGTAATGTGTTAGTACAACACTGTCAAGTACGTGTTAGTACAACACTGTCAAGTACGTGTTAGTACAACACTGTCAAGTGCTGTGTTAGTACCACACTGTCAAGTACTGTGTTAGTACAATACTGCCACGTACTGTTTTAGTACCACACTGACAGGTTATGTGTTAGTAAAACACTTTCAAGTACTGTGTTAGTACCACACTGTCAAGTACTGTGTTAGTGCCACATTGACACGTTCTGTGTTAGTACAACACTGTCAAGTACTGTGTTAGTACATCACTGTCAAGTACTGTGTTAGTACATCACTGTCAAGACTACATGTCAACATCACCTCTATGTTAAAATAGTATACAAGTAAGCACAGATCTAGGGGACTTTCTATCGCGGCCATTTTAACAAGGGAGAGAAGCCATAGAGTCTCAACTTAATGGACGCACCCCACCCCGGCCCCAATGTTAGCGGGATAAGAAACTCTTCCTATATTGTTATCAACCGTTATTTATTTGTTTTTAAGACGCCAGCGAATGAGAGGGTTAAATGACGTAATAGATTAAGGAAAAAAAAAAGCGATTTACTCCTTCGATATATTAACACCTGACAGTCTAGACCCGCTTCAGCTTATCGGATCGATACGTGAATGAAGGTAGGATAAGACCAGGTGTTTGGTAGAAATATTTGAAGGTGATGATTGATGGGGATACCTGGGGGCGGCGGCTCGTGTCATTACAGCAAGGGCATTGGACAGGGGAGGATCTACCATTTGAAGGAAAACTGAGTTAACGGCCGCGCCACGAGACTAAGTCGATAAGGACGTTTAAAGTCATGACGCTATGGGACGCCCCTGTAAAGTTGGAAAATATCTTGTTGATCAACCGTTGAAAGTGACGCCTGTCATACACATGTTCTTCATTTTAATCTCCTTTCAATTTAAACATATATTTTCCAACATACGGTTATCAAAATTGGTCAGAATTTATTCGTCACTCACTCTTCGTTGAAATGCTAAAATAGCTTTTAAATATAAAATAATTGTTTTTTAATTTATGAAGTTGTTGTTTTTTTTTGGTTCTTTTGTCGTTTTGCAAAAAAAAATAATTATTTTTTAGTCCACTAATTTTAGATCAGTGTGTTATTGGGGAATTTAAAAACACCAAAAAAATATATGTTTTAAACCAGAGGTTCCCAAAGTGGTCTATATCGACCCCAGGGGTCGACCACAACTTGCAAGGGGTCCATGTCAGCGAGAAAAAAAATCAATATCAGATAATCAGGGGGTCTATCCAAAACCGAGCATATTGTTCCTAGCAAATATAAAGAGTATACAAAATGTTAATAGAATGTAAAGTTTATGAAAATATGTGTTTAGTTTATATGTATTTCATAATATATACTTTACTGAGAATAGTGTCTGTATCGGGGAATACATAAAAGTTTCTTCAAGTTTCTACCTTCTTCTGGAATGTTCGCTATTTATAAGGTTTTTAAGATAATAGAAATGTCATTTTTTTAAGTTCCTGAATCACCCGTAAGTCTCTATGATTTTCCTCTAATGTTATGAAATCAGATGTTGAGATATTCTGGACGGTTCTGGCAGGTTCCAGCTGATTGTAAGTGGTCCTACTGAGTATGGTCCCTATAATAGCCAAAGCTATACAACAAGGCTTAGGTTATAGTGCAGGCTTGTACGTAAATGGTTGCCTCTGGGCAAAACTTGGGAAACAAACTTTTCAGAATCCATTTTAATATTGCTGGATTTCAAACTAATAACATTCTCACTTTTTGGACAAAGGACAAAGAAGACGGAAAAGGGGAAAAGTGGGGGAGGCGGAGGGGGGGGGGGGGGGGGGGCTTGGGGTTTTTTTTTTTGTATCCGGAAAATTGATGGAAATAAATTTCGTTGACGGTAAATTGATCGACCTTAAATTGATCGAACGGAAATTTGGTCGAATCTTTTTTTCTTCAGTTTTTACATTAAAATTTTGCTTCAAATATTTTTTTAAACGCATTATTTTGTTTTACAATATAGCATAGCCCGTTCAAAAAGAAATTTGACGAAAATTTTAGCGTGTGAACTCAAAAAAAATTCGACCAAAATTCCGTTCGAACAAATTTCCGTCGAACAATTTACCGTCGACTAAATTTATTTCGATCAAATTTCCGGTAACCCTTTTTTCTTTGCGCTTAAAATTTCTTTTCCACTGATGAACAACGCTCGAACCTGCTGGGAACCGTCCATGGTTAGACACGGGGAGATAGTACTTGGGTGGGTGCCGTCCATGGTTAGACAGGGGTAGATAGTACTTGGGTGGTTGCTGTCCATAGTTAGACAGGGGTAGATAGTACTTGGGTGGGAGCTGCTAATGGCTAGAAAGGGGTAGATAGTACTTGGGTGGGTGCTGTCCATAGTTAGACAGGAGTAGATAGTACTTGGGTGGGAGATGTCCATGGCTAGGCAGGGGTAGATAGTACTTGGGTGGGTGCCGTCCATGGTTAGTACTTGGGTGGGTGCCGTCCATGGTTAGTACTTGGATGGGTGCCGTCCATGGCCATGCAGGGGTAGATAGTACTTGGTTGGGTGCCGTCCATGGTTAGCACTTGGGTGGGTGCCGTCCATGGTTAGTACTTGGATGGGTACCGTCCATGGCTATGCAGGGGTAGACAGTACTTGGGTGGGTGCTGTCCATGGCTAGCCAGGGGTAGACAGTACTTGGGTGGGTGCTGTCCATGGCTAGGCAGGGTTAGACAGTACTTGGGTGGGCTCTGTCCATGGCCACGCAGGGGTAGACAGTACTTGGGTGGGTGCTGTCCATGGCTAGGCAGGGGTAGACAGTACTTGGGTGGGAGAGCTCGATCTTTTTACAATGCTGTTTTAAACTTATAATTTTACACAACCACTAATTTTTTTATGTGAAGCGCAGTGAGCCAAGACCTAGGCTGGGATACAGCGCTAAATAAGACCGCTTTAATAATAATTAAAATAATAATAATAACAATAGGACATTCTTTCAAATAAAGTTTGTTCGTAATCAAACATAAAATACTCACAGCTGTAAACAAAAAAATGAAATAAAATAATTAATTTGTGCTTGTGCCGGGGCCCACAGTTATAAAAAATATCCAAAGACGCCATCTTTGAAATGGGATGAATTTAAAAAAAAAGTAACTTGGTTATTTATCGGAATGATGTTTATTATATCACTTTGTAAAGGCCATCTTTAAAACCTACGTCAGAGGACAACACGTGACCGACGAGGCATCTCATCAACGAATGAACATCACCAAATCAGCTGGTTTTGTAAGCATAATCCTATGACTCGTGTCCAGTTTCACATCAACAATCCACGGTACAGAATTAATCCTTGCCGAAAATCCAGGAGGTTTGAAATCGAATAAGACAGAAACACTCAAACTTGAATAAAGATCGACGACACACGAGACACTTCCGTCCACTTTAAATGAAATGAGCATCGCATAGATACACATTTTAAAATAGCTAAAGGAGGTTTCGAACTAATGCTCCTCTGGATGAGAGGAACTGTCGCCTAGCCCAGATTCCCCCGTACCAAGTCTGCGATATTCAAAACAAACGAGACCTGGGGATTTGGGAGGGGGAGGGGGGGGGGTTGGGGGTCGGTCATTTTTGTGTACGTTAGATTGGACGTTACAGTGCGCTGTTCCATCGGGAGGGGGGTCATTTAAAATTGGGGGAGGCGAGGGTTCCAGGTAAATAAACAAGGTTCGTTCAACCAATGGTTTGATCACTTAAAAGTCTGGCCAGCGCTTTGATTGATTTGGTCTAAAGACAGACAGAGGTACAAACTTTCTTTGTCTTGCAACATACTAAACATATTGGCGATACTTTCCCCGATACCTAATTCATTTATTATAACATAATAAATATATTGGCAACATGTTCCCCGATACCTAATTCAACCATTACAGCATACTAAATGTATTGGCGATACTTGCCCGATATTTAATTCATTTATTACAAAATACTAAGTATGATGGCAGTACTTTAGCCGATACCACAATCTATTATTACAACATGTCTACATTTTTTGTTTTTTGCTTGCGAGAAGCCAATTCTTGTAATTTGTCACCAGACCTACTAAGATGAGATGTATCACATTAATTGCCAAGTACTTGGATGATAAAATACATTTTTTATTCATTTGTATCAAAATCTTGCGACACACCTGTGACCTGCACAAAACACCTGTGACCTGCACGACACACAGATGTGTTGCGGCACACCGATTGAGAACAGACTGCCTCAAAATGTTGCTGTACACCTCGACACAATGTATGTATACCTACGGTAGATTACTATTAAATATATATAAAATATACTTCTAATCACGGCACAAAAATTGAAGCACAAAATTCCCACGAAGTCTCCATTATAAACCGTCGCACTATTAGAGGTAAGGATCAGTGGCGTATGTAGGGGTGTGGGGAGGGGCAATCCGCCCCGGGTGCTACTTTATCCTTATTTAGAGCGGCGTCAATTTCGGCCCGCGTCAGAGTTTTAATGGTGGAAAAAAAGGGGGGTGTCATTGCAATATCCTAGCGGCCCTAACACTAGGTACGCCACCGATCATGGTCTACGTTTCAAACATCGCCGAGCCAATGTTTTTCCTCCTCTCTGAACGTTTCCATAAGTTGAACGCATCCTTTTGCTTAGAAAAATTTCCAACGCCAAGAGAGCGCCACAAGATCTTTCTGACACAAGTGGCGTATGTAGCATAGAAAATTACGAGGAACGATGGATCACATGCGCGCACATCGCTCCTAATGTAACTAAGTGAGCCGGACAAACGTTTGGAAGGCTGGGCATAGTTTGGGAAGAATGGCCCCCCTTTGTCCACTCCGTTCGGGCAAGGGCCTCTTACCTTCAAGGTGCCACCGCTTGATTCAAGGGAGTGCTTGCCCTTAGCCGGCCATTGTTTGCTGGTTGTCAAGGTTACGTTCTCAAAGAACGCTTCAGGCGGAGTGTGGGCCCAACAAACATGGGACCTATGTGTGATACACGATTGAGTAGGGACCAATGATTCCCAGGTAAATTTGTGGCTAAATCTAAAACACACGAGAGAAATTAAGGCTGGCTAATCCGGAGCTAATTCTGAAATATGCATGGTAAATGAGGGCTGGCTAAATCGGGGCTAATCTATATTTCGTGTGATTAATTGGTGCTGACTGATTGGGGGCTAACTCTCAAATATTCTCTTTTTTTTAAAGAGGGGGCTGGCCATTTGAAAGGCAAATGTTTAAGAACGCGTGACAAATTAGAGCTGGCTATTTGAAAGGCTAATTCTGTAGAACACGTGACACCTTAGGGGTGGCTATTTGAAGGCCAGATCTAATAAATCGACAATAAATAAAGCATTCATAGAGTTGTTGAAATCCATGGGAAACCCGCCTCATTTATTAAGCTGCCAATTGGGTCTAAATAAAGCGTCTTTACTTTAGTCTCATGCTACTTTTAACTACAAATTCACTACTATTCATGAAAGTAATCAAAAATATAACAGTTGCGTGATGGGATTTCTGGTCGAATGTGAAGCGTCAGTGTATTGATAGATTACTGTGTGTCTGCGTCAGTGTATTGGTAGGTTACTGTGTGTCTGCGTCAGTGTATTGATAGGTTACTGTGTGTCTGCGTCACTGTATTGGTAGGTTACTGTGTGTCTGCACCAGTGTATTGGTAGGTTACTGTGTGTCTGCGTCAGTGTATTGGTAGGTTACTGTGTGTCTGCGTCAGTGTATTGGTAGGTTACTGTGTGTCTGCGTCAGTGTATTGGTAGGTTACTGTGTGTCTGCGTCAGTGTATTGGTAGGTTACTGTGTGTCTGCGTCAGTGTATTGGTAGGTTACTGTGTGCGTCAGTGTATTGGTAGGTTACTGTGTGCGTCAGTGTATTGGTAGGTTACTGTGTGCGTCAGTGTATTGGTAGGTTACTGTGTGCGTCAGTGTATTGGTAGATTACTGTGTGTCTGCGTCAGTGTATTGATAGATTACTGTGTGCGTCAGTGTATTGATAGGTTACTGAGTGTCTGCGTCAGTGTATTGATAGGTTACTGTGTGTCTGCGTCAGTGTATTGATAGATTACTGTGTGCGTCAGTGTATTGATAGGTTACTGTGTGTCTGCGTCAGTGTATTGATAGGTTACTGTGTGTCTGCGTCAGTGTATTGATAGGTTACTGTGTGCGTCAGTGTATTGGTAGGTTACTGTCTGCGTCAGTGTATTGGTAGGTTACTGTGTGCGTCAGTGTATTGGTAGGTTACTGTGTGCGTCAGTGTATTGGTAGGTTACTGTGTGCGTCAGTGTATTGATAGGTTACTGTGTGCGTCAGTGTATTGGTAGGTTACTGTCTGCGTCAGTGTATTGGTAGGTTACTGTCTGCGTCAGTGTATTGGTAGGTTACTGTGTGCGTCAGTGTATTGGTAGGTTACTGTGTGTCTGCGTCAGTGTATTGGTAGGTTACTGTGTGCGTCAGTGTATTGGTAGGTTACTGTGTGCGTCAGTGTATTGGTAGGTTACTGTGTGCGTCAGTGTATTGGTAGGTTACTGTGTGCGTCAGTGTATTGGTAGGTTACTGTGTGCGTCAGTGTATTGGTAGGTTACTGTGTGCGTCAGTGTATTGGTAGGTTACTGTGTGCGTCAGTGTATTGGTAGGTTACTGTGTGCGTCAGTGTATTGGTAGGTTACTGTCTGCGTCAGTGTATTGGTAGGTTACTGTGTGCGTCAGTGTATTGGTAGGTTACTGTGTGCGTCAGTGTATTGGTAGGTTACTGTGCGCGTCAGTGTATTGGTAGGTTACTGTGATATGATACTCTACGGCTTAACCTAGATGCAGTTTTTCTTTTTACACCGGGTCTGGTTATCTTGAGACCCCTTGGTTCCAAGAGTTAACTTATCATTTTCTATATTACATGCCGGCATTTAAACCACAGTCCTCCAGATAGTCCTACACCCTACCTGCCGGCATTTAAACCACAGTCCTACAGACAGTTGTTACGCACTGACTTGTATTGGGAGAAATTAATCTCCTATTTTAATTTTAGTTGGCTCGTTGTAAGCAGTGCCTAACAAAGGACGATACCATAGAATCAACAATATTAAAGATACGACCCAAAACAGTTTCTAGTTACAATTAATTAAAATTTATTATGTCTTAGGATAATTACAAAAGAAAAGAAAAATATAATTACAATCTTCAACTTACAGTATGGTAGATCTTGTACCGGTACACAGTTAGAATAATGTGCCAATAAATAATGCGAAATAAACACATATGAGCATACAAATACAAATAGAATAAAACACGCCTCGTAATGTTAAGAAAATCTATCTGAAATCTCTCTCTTCTCGTCCGTGCCTGTCAATCCCTTATATAGTTGGGTCTACCGACGCCCAAGCCCTGCCTTCGAGCAGCTACATGACATTTCTAGAAAAATCAAAATCATTCTACAAAATACTATTTGGAACAGATTAATTATTTTTATTCGTTGGCGGCGTAAACAAGAATGCATCAAAGACCTAAGCCCCACCCCTTTGTGAACACTGCGTCTCATGCGGGGTCAATCAGAGGGCACGCACGAGAAATATTATGTAAACAAGCTCTCTATAACACAGTCCTACACCCTACCTGCCGGTATTTAAACAATAGTCCTACAAACATTCTCACACCCTACCTGCTGGCCTTTAAACAATAGGCCTATAGACAGTCCCACGCTACCTGCCGGCATTTTAACCATTGTGCTACGGAAAGTCCTACACCCTACATGTCGGCCTTTAAACACTAGTTTTACATACAGTCCTAGAGATATTTCTACATAAAGTCCTACCGATATTTCTGCAGACAGCAGTCCTAGAGACAGCTCTATACCATACCCTTGACTCTTCATTGATTAATGTTTAGTCTCCTCCCATAAAGAAAAATAATCACACTGAACGAAATTCAGACTTCACGCATGAAAGCTCGTGGCGTGACAGGTCTACCCCCCCCCCCTTTTTTTTTTCAGAACTCTTAAAATAAAACACATGGAATTGGGGGAGGGCCAGTTGTGAAGTGGAAGTAGGACATACCAGAAGCAAAACATATAACAGATATTACTTTTCCGACTCCACAGAGCTGATTTCAAAGTGGGCATCAAACACGTATGTCTCATTGCTTGTGCAGAGTGCAACACAAATGCATAACCATGTGAATACGTCTTCCACTTGGTTCGTTCTCGCTCGCAGCAGAGAGCAGCAGTAGCGATTGCATTGGAGTTCTAATCAACCATTAATCATGTGCTGACATCAGAATGCGTTGACAGGGGTAAAAAGGGGGTGGGGGATAATTTTATAACTGATTTTGGGGCGGTCGGGGGTGGTAGAAAATAAAGGAAATTTAAAAAAAAAACATTCTGAAATTCCCAGCGGGTATTAGCACCTCAGTGAAGGTCACCAAGGTCATGAGGGAGTTCATATGGCTGAAGACAGCACAATATACAGCTATACGGAAATGTAGGTAAGGTGACCATGGGGCGGGCTAGAAAGGTAAGTTGTATTTGGTGCGGTCGATTCTGTTCCTAAAATACGACTGTTAATGCAACACATCCTGATGTATAGAACATTCGAGATGACTGTACACAACCTGATAGAATATTTGAGATGAATACACACAACCTGATAGAACATTTGAGGTGACTGAACAACCTGATAGGACATTTGAGATGACTATACACAACCTGATAGAACATTTTAGATGACTATACACAATCTGATAGAACATTTGAGATAACTGTACACAGCCTGATGTATAGAACATTTGAGATGAATTTACAACCTGATAGAACATTTGAGGTGATTGTACAACGTGATAGAACAATTGAGATAACTGCACACAATCCGATGTATAGAACAAATTGAGATGACTACACAATCTGATAGAACATTTGAGATGACTGTAGAAAACCTGATAGAACATGTGAGATGACTGCACACAACCTGATAGAACATTTGAGATGACTGCACAACCTGATAGAACATTTGAGATGACTGTACACAACCTGATAGAACATTTGAGATGACTGTACACAACCTGATAGAACATTTGAGATGACAAGTGTATGCCAAATGACTACAGCTGACCGTCACAGTGAATGTAATAAGACTAGAGGTGACAGCCATAATCAATGTAACATGGACTACAGCTGACCGGCACAGTGAACGTAATAAGACTAGAGGTGACAGTCATAATCAATGTAACATGACTAGAGATGACAGAAACGATTAGACCTAAGAGAGATCCATAGCTTTGGTTTAAATACCTAACTGATAATAACTTACTGAGACAGGAAGAATAAACGTAGTCTTATTCGAGGCGCTGAAGACCCGCCCTTCGTTCACGACAATGGGTTCGATCCATCGTCAGGACCAAAAATAAAACACTAATTTATCTTGCATGGTCTGAGTGCCAGCGTTGTTTCAATAATCGTGTGTTCATGTCCTCTGTAACAATGTGTCCGTGTCCTCTGTAACAATGTCTCCATGTCCTCTGTAACAATGTGTCAATGTCCTCTGTAACAATGTGTCCATGTCCTCTGGAACAATGTGCTCATGTCCTCAGTAACAATGCGTCCATGTCCTCTGTAACAATGTGTCCATGTCCTCTGTAACAATGTGCCCATGTCCTCTGTAACAATGTGTCCATGCCCTCTGTAACAATGTGTCCATGTCCTCTGTAACAATGTGCCCATGTCCTCTGGAACAATGTGTCCATGTCCTCTGGAACAATGTGTTCATGTCCTCTGTAACAATGTGTTCATGTCCTTTGTAACAATGTGTTCATGTCCTCTGTAACAATGTGTCCATGTCCTCTGTAACAATGTGTCCATGTCCTCTGTAAAAATGTGTTCATGTCCTCTGTAACAATGTGTCCATGTCCTCTGTAACAATGTGTCCATGTCCTCTGTAGCAATGTGTCCATGTCCTCTGTAACAATGTATCCATGTCCTCTGTAACAATGTGCCCATGTCCTCTGTAACAATGTATCCATGTCCTCTGTAACAATGTGTCCATGTCCTCTGTAACAATGTATCCATGTCCTCTGTAACAATGTGCCCATGTCCTCTGTAACAATGTATCCATGTCCTCTGTAACAATGTGTCCATGTCCTCTGTAACAATGTGTCCATGTCCTCTGTAACAATGTGTCCATGTCCTCTGTAACAATGTATCCATGTCCTCTGTAACAATGTGTATTCAGCTGTAAGTAATGGATATTAGGCCTAATCGTTGTTAGGCTATTTCAGGACGATATTCTATTAATTTCTCATTTACTTGCTTATGCTGTTTGAAAAAGCATTTATTTAAATTGACTTGAGTGGAGTTTGTTGAGCGGAGTTTGTTGGCCGAGCTGGGATCTCATTACGTGATGGAAAGTGATCCTTCGTGCATGCGATGCTGGTAGAGCAGTGCAGATAGGGCAATGCTGGTAGAGCAGTGCAGATAGGGCAATGCTGGTAGAGCAGTGCAGATAGGGCAATGCTGGTAGAGCAGTGCAGATAGGGCAATGCTGGTAGAGCAGTGCAGAAAGGGCAATGCTGGTAGAGCAGTGGAGATAGGGCAATGCTGGTAGAGCAGTGCAAACAAGACCCTAGGGTTCTTAAGGCGAAATCTAAAGATTGGCAACTCCTGTGTGTAAGAAAGAGCATATAAAGCCTATATCCGTCCGATTTTAGATTATGCATCTTCAGTCTGGGACCCATTTACCCAGAAGAGCATTGACAGGTTGGAGGCTGTCCAGCGACGAGCAGCACGCTTTGTCCTAAACCGCTACAGGAATACCTCTAGTGTTGGCAGCATGCTAGAAACACTAGGCTGGTCACCATTGGAGAAACGACGACGACAATCCAGGCTCTCCATGATGTACAAGATAAATAATAGGCTGGTCCACTGTTCCAGTATTAAACAGAAACTCGTACCTCTCCCCCATAGACAGCGACGAGGCCATGACAGACAATTCAGGCTCCTACCACCAAGAAGCCAGTATAGGAGCTGCTCATTCCTGCCCAAGACAATCAGGGACTGGAACAATCTTTCAAAAGGAACGGTTGAGGCGACAACACTAGACACATTTGAGTCTATTGCCTCCAGCCTTCAAACCCCTTGTGCATGACTTCCTCATCAACACCAGTAACAGAAACATTGCAAATGCCATCTACATGCATAGGAGCCAAAATGATCAATAAATTGATCGCGGGCCCTTAAGATATAGAAGAAGAAGAAGATAGGGCAATGCTGGTAGAGCAGTGCAGATAGGGAAATGCTAGTAGAGCAGTGCAGATAGGGCAATGCTAGTAGAGCAGTGCAGATAGGGCAATGCTGGTAGAGCAGTGCAGATAGGGCAGTGCAGGTAGAGCAGTGCAGATAGAGCAGTGCTGGTAGAGCAGTGCAGATAGGGCAATGCTGGTAGAGCAGTGCAGATAGGGCAATGCAGATAGAGCAGTGCAGTAGATAGGGAAATGCTAGTAGAGCAGTGAAGATAGGGCAATGCTAGTAGAGCAGTGCAGATAGGGCAATGCTGGTAGAGCAGTGCAGATAGGGCAATGCTAGTAGAGCAGTGCAGATAGGGCAATGCTAGTAGAGCAGTGCAGATAGGGCAATGCTAGTATAGCAGTGCAGATAGGGCAATGCTGGTAGAGCAGTGCAGATAGGGCAATGCTGGTAGATCAGTGTAGATAGGGCAATGCTGGTAGAGCAGAGCTGGTAGAGCAGTGCAGATAGGGCAATGCTGGTAAAGCAGAGCTGGTAGAGCAGTGCAGATAGGGCAATGCTGGTAGAGCAGAGCTGGTAGAGCAGTGCAAATAGGGCAATGTTGGTAGAGCAGAGCTGGTAGATCAGTGCAGATAGGGCAGTGAAGTTAGTACCGTGCAGGCAGTGAAGTGCTGGTAGAGCAATTCTGAAAGAGCAGTGCAGGAAGAGCAGTTCTGGTAGGGGAATGCTGGTAGAGCAGTGAAGGGAGTGGTAGAAAAAAAAGGTGATAGTGGTAGAGCATTGCTGGTAGTGATAGAGTGCCACTACTGCGTCGTGACACATTTTACAAAGCACTGTTTTAAAGTTTTTTATGAATGACATGGCGCCAATGCCGTGACCAACACCTCAATACTTGTGAACAACATACCAATACCCATGACGAATAACTCAATACTTGTGAACAACATACCAATACCCATGACGAACAATTCAATACCAGTGAACAACAAAATACCCATGTCGAAAAACTCTATACCCGTGACCCACACCACAAAAACTTTGACCCACACCCCAATACCCATGACTAACGTACCATTAGTGCCCACGACCATGTTCTCCCCTAATTCTCTTTGCTCGATCCCCCCCCCCCGTCTCCCCCCACGAATGAACCGGAACATACTTGCCCTTCCACCTCTAGCACTCCTATCTGACGACCCATGATACCACCGCCCTTCCACCTCTAGCACTCCTATCTGACGACCCATGATACCACCGCCCTTCCACCTCTAGCACTCCTATCTGACGACCCATGATACCACCGCCCTTCCACCTCTAGCACTCCTATCTGACGACCCATGATACCACCGCCCTTCCACCTCTAGCACTCCTATCTGCCGACCCATGATACCACCGCCCTTCCACCTCTAGCACTCTTATCTGCCGACCCATGATCCCACTTCCCGAAGTCTTATAACCCCACTATTAATGTTTCCATCACCCGTGACCTTCATCACGACAACTTTTGACAACCCACCCCCCCCCCGGGCAGCCTTCAAAAAGAAGTTAGATATTGATCTAAGGACACTTCATTTACCAGCATTAAAATGTCCTTCCCCCTGCGTCGAGAGTTGTCACCCTTTACAACACGCCACCATGTGAGAGAGCCACTGCCACCACGTGAGAGAGCCACTGCCGACACGTGAGAAAGCCACTGCCACCATGTGAGAGAGCCACTTACATCTGAGATGCAAACACTTGAAATCGTCTCCATCAATCTCGCACAGAGTGCAGGAGTATTGCCAGGCGAGCGAGCTTTTTGCTTGGTGTAATGGTGAACGTCATTAATACGTCTTTTACTCTTTTCATCATCTCTATCCCTTTATTTGTTATTCTATGAATGTATCCCTCTCTTTATTTTTCTATATCACTCTCTTTCCTCTCTTCTCTTTCTGTCTTTCTCTCTCTCTTGCCACCTTCTCCTCCAAAACAACTCCCACACATTATTTCAATATTTGATTGTCAGATGACGAAGATTTCAAACTGCCACTTCAACCAACTCACCCTATCCACCCCCTCCCAACCAACCCTCCCCAACCCACCCCTCGAAAACCTCTCTAACCCACAGCGCTCCAGGTTGATCCATGGCGCCAAAAACATGTTGACAAAGCATTGGGCTAATGTGTGACGTCAGTGCTATCAAATATTGACGCGATTTCTGTACGCAAACAAAATATTGATGTCACAATTAGCGTGGAGATGAGGAAACCAGATGGGGGAATAGAGATGAGGAATAGAGATGAGAGAATAGAGATGGGAGAATAGAGATGGGAGAATGGAGATGGGAAAATAGAGATGGGAAATAGAAAATGTGAGACTAAAGATAGGAGAATAGGGTTGGGCGAGTAGAGACAGAATACAAAAGAGAGATTATAGATGGGCTAATGGAGATGTAAGAATAGAGAAGTGAGAATAGAGAAGTGAAAAAAGAAATGGTAATAAAAATAGTTAAAAATGATACCAAATTTCCATATCGTACATGTTATAATGAAGAACACTTGTAGCATTCAATCATATGTTAGTTATTGAATGACAATTGCAACCTTCAATCATATATTACAGTTATTGAATGACAATTGCAACCTTCAATCATATGTTAGTTATTGAATGACATTTGCAAACTTCAATCATATGCTACAAGCATATGATGTTAGTCCTTAATCGCAAGCTAAACTATTTAGCAGTATGCTTGATTTGACTAATTGAATGTCTGTATTATAAGCAAAGCCTATGTATTATAAGTTTGTATTATAAGTTTGTTTTATAAGTTTGTTTTATAAGTTTGTATTATAAGTTTGTATTATAAGTTTGTATTATAAGTTTGTATTATAAGTTTGTATTATAAGTTTGTATTATAAGTTTGTATTATAAGTTTGTATTATAAGTTTGTATTATAAGTTTGTATTATAAGTTTGTATTATAAGTTTGTATTATAAGTTTGTATTATAAGTTTGTATTATAAGTTTGTATTATAAGTTTGTATTATAAGTTTGTATTATAAGTTTGTATTATAAGTTTGTATTATAAGTTTGTTTTATAAGTTTGTATTATAAGTTTGTATTATAAGTTTGTTTTATAAGTTTGTATTATAAGTTTGTATTATAAGTTTGTATTATAAGTTTGTATTATAAGTTTGTATTATAAGTTTGTATTATAAGTTTGTATTATAAGTTTGTATTATAAGTTTGTATTATAAGTTTGTTTTATAAGTTTGTATTATAAGTTTGTATTATAAGTTTGTATTATAAGTTTGTATTATAAGTTTGTATTATAAGTTTGTATTATAAGTTCAAGCTACGTATTGATTGTGTATATTATAATTACCATACATTTGCTGCCTAGACAGACTCACTCGTGTAGCACAAGCTGTGGAGACAGACTCGCTCTTGTAGCACACGATGGCGAGACAGACTCCCGCATGGAACACAAGTTGGCGAGACAGACTCATTCATGAAGCACAAGCTGGAGAGACAGACTCACTCTTACTCCAGAGAGTAAACGCATCGCAAAGGAAAGCAGAACTGATGCAATACCACTAGAATAGGACCATACGGCACTCGTGTCCTACATGTGGGTAAGATATCCAATCACAATTTTTCCTGGCAAGCCACATGTACCTGGAAGTTAAGGGAGGCTACCGTGTCAATTGAAAATGTCTAGAAAGGCAACACGAGTTACGACCGCTGCAAGCGCAACATCACAACAAGCAATCAAACAAGGAGAGAGACAATTACTGAACTTCTGTTGAACCAACTGCCTGGGAACACGTGATTATATGGTATTAACTGAAACAATGATAATATCGTGTTTCATAGAAGCACCCTGACATAGACCATGATATTTTTAAATGTCACTAGTTTCAGCATGGGTATTTGCAATGACAAGTTATATAATTTGAATCTATCTAGATTTTATAGCCCTAATTTATGTGAATAGTTAATATTCGGTTATGTATAAGGGGGGGGGGGGATAAAGTATGGGAAAATATGATGGATAGTGTGCCGTGAAGATATACATATACCGGGATATACCGGGAATGTGTGCCAAGAAGGTATACCAGGAATGTCTGCCGTGAAGATATACCGGGAATGTGTGTCCTAAAGATATACCGGGAATGTGCGCCGTGAAGATATACCGGGAATGTGCGCCATGAAGATATACCGGGAATGTGTGCCGTGAAGATTACCGGGAATGTGCGCCTTGATAATATACCGGGAATGTGCATCATGAAGATATACCGGGAATGTGTGCAGTGAAGATATACCGGGAATGTGCGCCGTTAAAATATACCGGGAATGTGCGCCTTGATAATATACCGGGAATGTGTGCCGTGAAGATATACCGGGAATGTGCGCCGTTAAAATATACCGTGAATGTGCGCCTTGATAATATACCGGGAATGTGTGCCGTGAAGATATACCGGGAATGTGTGCCGGCTTCAACAACTACGTGTAACTCGGCATAACGTCCATGTGAAAAGTGAAACTGTTGCTAACACGTTAGTAAAAGATCCAAGCGACTCACCTGCGAAATATCTTTTCAGCCATTTTGTGGGTAAATCCTGTATGAAGCATGAAATGGTCGGGTAACGCCTGGACAGTACCTGTACACTACCTGGTCACCACCTGAATAGTACCTGGACAGTACCCGGAGAGTGCCTGGACAGTACCTAGGCTATTTATGGAAGTACCCGAACAGTACCTGGAGAGTGCCTGGACAGTACCTAGGCTATTCATGGAAGTACCCGAACAGTACCTGGAGAGAGAGTGCCTAGGCAGGACCTGAAAGTTCGCGAAAAAGTAACCAACACTTTGTAGAAATACTTCCCTCTCATAAGTTTTCCAACGTCACGGAAAGAGATTCTCCCATCAACTTTGTCCCCCAGCAGATATAAAACCCTTGGAGTGTGGTGTTTGTTTACCTGTACAACAACCAATGTATGTCAGAAGGCAAAGCAAGAGGAAAGTTAGATCACGCTTAGCGTGCAGATCTCCATACTGAGATGACCGATTGGTCAGGGAGTACAGAGTAGGATGGTCATCGACTTTAGGCCAAAAAACGACGTGTTCTGTAAGATCGTGACAAGTGAGGTGTGACCGGTTCACTTTCAGTCCTCCGCCACCACCCCCCAACTTACCACCTGGTCCTTTTTATGTAGGAAAATAATTAAATAAAGGAATTTTGTGGAGACGCCAGTCATTGTGTGTTCCAAAAGTACATTCCTGCCGTTGTGTGTATTCTAAAAGTACATTCCTGCTGTTTTGTGTAACCCAAAAGTACATGCCTGCCGTTGTGTGTATCAAAAAGTACACGCCTGTTGTTGTGTGTATACCAAAAGTACAAGCCTGCCGTTGTGTGTATGCCAAAAGTACACGCCCGAGGTCATGTGTATGATACACGTATTCGGGTGTGTATGTGCGTGATACACACCTTCGATTGTGTGTGTGTGTCTGTGAGGCTATATGTAGATGTTCTGAGGCGACTCAGCCAACCTATTTATAAGAAAGTCTGGATTTTCATGTAACTTTTTTTGATCTCCTGTTTCATAGAATTATTTTTCAACATTGACATTCACAATTGACATTCAACAATGACATTCAACAGTGACATTTAATATTCAAAGTTGACATTCAACATTGACATCCAACACTGATACTTAACATTCAAAAATGACGTTCAACAGTGACATTTAATATTCAAAGTTGACGTCCAACATTTTTTTATCCAATACTAAACATTGACATTTAATAGTGACATTCAAAATAGATACTCTATGTTACCACTGTGTGGATTAAAGTCCACATAACATTATCATATCGAACTCTTGGTTAAAGTTTTCACCTATCTGCACTTACGTGACCCCGACACCACGACTTTAAAGGTCCCCGACACCAACACACACCTATGATTGATATAGCTTCTAGTTTGATATAGTTTCTACCTGGTCAGACAAGTAAAGTGGTGTTTGGGGGGGGGGGTGATAAGAGGGAGGGGGGGGTAAATTTAAAAACGATTATTTGGTGACCAAGACTAATGTTCAGATGATGAAGAAATGTGGAATGTGTGTGTGTGTGCCGAGTGTAGAGATGATGTGTGATAGCTATAGTTGGGGGTTGGTTCTATGCAGGGCCGTTTCTAAAGTAAGGCAAGGCTGGCCGACGCCTGGTGTGGCGAAAGTTTACGGGTGGGAAGAAAAAGAAAACAAAAAGAGCAAACGAGATGATAAAATGAGGGAGGGGGCGCCATTTTTCAACTGGCACCTGGGGCGGAAAAAAATAGTGGTTAAACACAAAGAAACGGCCCTGGGTCAACGAGGGCAACATAATACGTGAACCACAAGTGTACCGTGGGATTAAGATTACGACTTCCGCTAAGGGCAGTCACCCTGCTTCGCACAATGTTATTCAAGGGCCCTTATATTAAGTTCTGAGTGATTTTTTTTAGGGTTTAGTAACGTTAGCCAGTTAAATAGAATCCACTGACCAGATGGTTCAATGAAATCAAACATTCTTGCACCTTAACTGGCCGTGATGCTTAGGCTCCTCTTCTTCTTCTTAGCATTTCTCACTCCCGATGGGGCATAGGCCAGCCAAAATACTTTTCCATCTGTCTCTGTCCTGGGCTGTCTTTGCTAGTTCAGCCAAATGGAGCATAGGCCATCCACAATACTTTTCCTCTTCTTATATATATTAAGGGCCCACGATCAATTTATTGATCATTTTGGCTCATATGCATGTAGATGGGATTTGCAATGTTTCTGTGCCGGGTGTTGACGAGGATATTTCATTGATTACAAGGGGTACTCTGTGAAGGAATCATGCAATAGGGGTTGGAAGGCTTGAGGCAATAGACGCAAATGTGTCTAGTGTTGTCGCCTCAACTGTTTCTTTTGAAAGCTTGTTCCAGTCCCTGATTGTCTTGGGCAGGAATGAGCAGTTCCTATACTGGCTTCTTGCTGGTATGAGCCGGAATTGCCTGTCATGGCCTCGTCGTTGTCTATGGGGGAGAGGGACGAGTTTCTGTTTAATACTAGAACAGTGGACCAACCCATTATTTATCTTGTACATCATGGAGAGCCTGGATTGTCGTCGTCGTTCCTCCAATGGTGACCAGCCTAGTGTTTCCACCAGTCTCTGTCCTGGGCTGTCTTTGCTAGTTCAGCCTAACTTTTCCTTACCTTTGCCTCTAAACCCCTCTTCCATTTGGCTCTTGGTAGTCCTCTTTTCCTGGTACCTTGAGGATTTCCAATTCAGGGACTGCCTTGTGATGTCAGTGCTTGGTTTCCTCAATGTGTGCCACATCCATCTCCATTTCCTCTTTTGTGTCTCCGTTTCCACTGGAACGCCTGATGATCACTCCCAAAAGACAGTGAGGACACTTCTCAAACACTTTGTTTACAAAATTTTGCAGTTTTTTTATGTTTTTTTTTGGTTGTTCTCCAAGTTTCACAACCATGCAGAAAAAGTTCCTTGACCTTTGATTTGACTGCTGAGGTTCGTTAAGTCACTCAAAGGACTGTTTTATTTTCAAGCCAGGTACACAAAGCGACCATGACCATATTCTAAACAAATCACCTAATCCTCTTTAACCTTTGCACCTGGTTACGTCTTCTATACTATTCCTCTTTGATACTTTGATACCTTGATACTTTAGTTTCAAACATACAATGGGGCATTAATAAGGGAGTCTATCGAGTCCTTCATATTTAATTTTAGTTATTCCCCTTGTCAGCTTGTCATACTTGATAAGTAGACACTATCTATTAAAAATAGTTATTGTAATTTAAAAAATAACAAAATAATTGTTAGTCGATAAGTTTTTATTGCTTTATAAATTTCATAAAAGCAAAATTTGTGGGATGAAATACAAGTAAAAATGATTTAATGTTATAAACACAAAGTTTAAAATCTGGCGTTGTGCTTTAACAATTTAAAAGCACTTTAATAAAAAAAAAAATTATTTTAAAGAAAAAGGGGTTGGGGGGGGGGAATGGGCATTATCAGGTTTTTTTTACACGCGATTATTAACTCTGTTCAATCTAAAATTTAAATTTCAAACTGTTTGAAAATAGTAGGATACCATACAGGTAAAATTAATTTCACAATGTTAACAACACAATAACGACACCGCCCCAGTTTTTAGGGTTTTCCCGATAAATATGACTATGAATTAATAATACTAATATACATAAGATATATACCACATTTAAAAAAAAAAAAAAAATTATTTAAAAGATTATCTTAACTTTTAAATTCGTATCAAATAATTAAAATAATTTTTTTTTTTTATTTTTTATTTTTAAATTTATTTCTAATTTTAAATAATAAAACTAATATAAATAAGATATATACCACATTTAAAAAAAAAAAAAAAAATTATTTAAAAGATTATCTTAACTTTTAAATTCGGATCAAATAGTTAAAATAATTTTTTTTTTTGAATTGTTATTTTTAAATGTATTTCGAATTTATAAAAACAATACTTAAACATGTAGGTAAATATAAGCTGATATATTTTATGTTTATCATATTTATTATATTGATTCGATTTCCGTTAAATAATTTAAAAAATCCTTATCGCTGTTTTTTTAAGATTCTGAAGGTACTTAAATTGATTCGTTTCTTAAGCGTTATATGATCATCCTTATATGGTCATCCTTATATGGTCATCCTTATATGGTCATCCTTATATGGTCATCCTAGTGCATTCTTATATATACAATGATTTTAGACGTGAGCGGCGATCAATGAATGATTTAAATATCGATCTTCTCAATTCAGCATCGCCTTGCTGCTAAACTTTCGTGACCACATAATGGAAACCTGTCCAGTGGGATCGAATGGGGACTGGTTCATTGTTCTTGTCTTCTTCACTTGCTTTCATTTGACTTGTTGATAAGAGTTTGCAGAACATTTATTGCCAGGAGGTCACGCTAACAACGGACCAGAGAAATACGTCAAAGTAAATATGAAACACAATGGTTCGGGAAATAGCACTTCCAGTCAACCTTACGATGTCAACGGTGACAACTGTCACCATGGGATAATATTGATCCAATCCTATCCTAACATAAAGGTTTGATTATTTATTTATTTATTTATTTATATGTTTAAACCCAGCGTCTGCTTGATAAAATTCCTGTTTAGTTGTGAATAACAAAAACTGTCGAGGGCGATCTGAGGTGACTGGGGAAACGATGTTAGTTTTAAAAGTTCGCTCGTAAAAAAAAAAATATAAAAAAAAGCTGTTTTTGTTTTAGAGCTTTCTCTAGCTGCATGTAAATCTCGTGGAGACGTCATGTCCGGGTAGGGCAGAGTATAAATGAGAGAGATGTCAAACAGCGTTGGGTGGATTGAACGTGTGCTGTTTGAGGATGAACTTCTGTCATTGGGAATAAAGTGTCCTACAGGGCGTTAGGAACTAGGGTGTTAAATTAGACGTTATGAAATAGGGTGCTAAATAAGACGTTAGGAAATAGGGTGTTAAATTAAGACGTTAGGAAATAGGATGTTAAATAAGACGTTAGGAAATAGGGTGTTAAATTAAGACGTTAGGAAATAGGATGTTAAATAAGACGTTAGGAAATAGGATGTTAAATAAGACGTTAGGAAACAGGTGTTAAATGAGATTTTAGGAAATAGGGTGTTAAATAAGACGCTGAGAAATAGGGTGCTAAATAAGACGTTGGGAAATAGGGTGTTAAATAAGACGCTGGAGCCGAGAAAATGATACCTAGGATTAAATCACATTATTTTTTTAATTTTTTTTTTTTAATAATTATTTTTACACACATTCCTGTATTAATATTTTTTTGGGGTCAATTAGATTTGTTAAGATGACAAAGCCTCGAAAGATTCCAAATTTACATTTTAGCGTGGGGCTTTAAGTACATCATGGGACAGTACAACACGGGACAGGACAGCATGGGACAGTACAGCTTGGGACAGTACAGCTTGGGACAGTACAGCCTAGGAAACTTAGTGCTTCCTCTGAGTAAGTACCGAACAGCTAAGTTCCCACAAGTACAACTTCCTAAAATGATTGTAACAGTGAAACAACTTCCTAAAATGATTTTAACAGTGAAACAACTTCCTAAAATGATTGTAACAGTGAAACAACTTCCTAAAATGATTGTAACAGCGAACCAACTTTCTATAATGATTGTAACGGTGAACACCCTCAATTTTAAGGTATAATATATAGCCGACTGTTTGTCAATAATCTAAACTAAGGGTTGTTGGGGGGGGTGGTGGGTTCAATCTCTTTCATTGTTTGTGGTGTTTTAACTCATTGCGCCACTGCAGCTACTTTGAATTTGCCTTTATTTTGAAAAGACTTTCTCTCTAACGGCTGTTACATCTTAAGTAAGGAGCGTATTAATTTTTGTTTTGAGATTTTGTTTACTCGCGGGACGTTTTTTAAGATTGAGTCTTTCTCGTGGAGTGTGCACCTGGTGAACGGCTAGAACGAATACTCGTTTGAAGGAGATAAATTAACACAATCTCTTAAATTTTCGTTGTTGATCAAGTCTGCGTCGTTCAGTGAACGGCTGGGTGGGTGAACTCACGTCCACCTTTTACAAGTTGTATGGCCGGGGAAAGAATTGAGTAACTCCAAGAGCGATTCTGTGAGCATTCCATGTTTGTTTTTTTGTTTTTTAAAGTAAAAAATTCCACTTTTGTTGATAATTTGAAGGTTATAATCTGGATACTAAAAAGTAGGAAAACAATGTAATAAAAAAAAAACTATTTTAAAAAGAGATTGTCTGTCAAAGACGGGCTAAAACGAAGAAAATAAAGAACAAATTTCTTAAAATACATTACGTAAAGAAAGTCTGTGCAGAACATATTTGGTCTAAAATCAATGAAAGCAAAACGTATTTAAGTTTCGTCTACATTCAATTCAAATCATTTTGCTACATAGCGTGCCCATCTACACTTCTGTACAGTATTTGTTTGTCTAATGCATTTTAAGAATTTGTAGACTAGTTTCTATTTTGTGTTTGCTTTTTGACTCGTTTGTTGATAGGAAAGTTTTTCATTTTTTTTTTAAAATTTAAAATAGTAGACACGGACGATGACATCATCCAGATCAGCCCAACTGTACAGATCAGCCCAACTGTACAGATCAGCCCAACTGTACAGATCAGCCCAACTGTACAGATCAGCCCAACTGTACAGATCAGCCCAACTGTACAGATCAGCCCAACTGTACAGATCAGCCCAACTGTACAGATCAGTCCCACTGTACGGATCAGCCACATGTATAGATCAGCCACACTGTATAGATCAGCCACACTGTATAGATCAGCCACACTGTACGGGACAGCCACACTGTACGGGACAGCCACACTGTACAGATCAGCCACACTGTACGGGACAGCCACACTGTACAGATCAGCCACACTTCACAGCTAGCGTTACTTTCTATATCAACATCAACTGTAGCTCTAACATCAACTGTTGCTCTAACATCTGCAATCTTACTACTATTTTCTTCACTACATTTTTTAAGACCCACAAGGGCTACACTAAGTTTTTATTTCCACAAACAAACATGCAAACGTAAATATAAAAAAAGAGAATCACACATGATGCTTTCGCAACAGCTTCCAACACCTAACTTAATCACAACGCGTATTGGTGGCCCGTGCACGCTTAAAGCACGCCAAGAAAGTGCTGGACATTCCGGTTTCAAACAAACATTTTCCAGAAAGTTTCGTTCCCAATCAAAGTTGCTCAATTTCTGGGGCCTTGGGATTCCAAAGTATGATGCATTTTTATAAGGTAACGCCTCTGTCATTTTTTTTGCTCTCTCACACAGGTCTGGCAGTAATCACCATGAACATGGCCACCTCTGCACAACAGTTCACTCGGCTGAACATCAGCAACCAGAGGTACTGGCTTTCATCATCCTCGGCCAACGTCAGTTCAGCGAGGGCTATGTGCGCACGGCTGTACGCGGACCTGGCTTTGTTCGATAACAACTCCGAGTACGCGACCGTAACGGGATATATTAACAAAAATTATCCGTCGGTGACCAACCTCTGGATCGACCTCATCGCCAACGACACCGACAACGACGGTTTTTACGAGCGCTCCTGGAGGTCCGAGAACATCTCGGCCGCTGGTGTCTGGTACGCTGGGGAGCCGAATGAGAACTGTAACGCCGTGGGACAGCAATGCTGCGCACGGGTGGACTTTGCTTTTGGCGGCCTCCGGGACATGCTTTGCGGATCGTCGTATGTATTTCTTTGCAAACCGCGAAGCGAGTGTCGAGACGGCTCCCACAACTGCTCTCAAGTCTGCCTCGAGAAAGATCTCGGATTCGCATGCTCGTGCACAGCGGGTTACACACTCACCGAAGACATGGCGAGTTGCCGAGACGTGGATGAGTGCGTTACCCCAGGCACGAACTCGTGCGGACAAGTTTGTAATAACACTGTCGGCTCGTACAGATGCGGATGTTACCGTGGGTTTAAGCTCGCCCCGGGGGGCAGCGGTTCGTGCGTGGATGTCAACGAATGCGAACCCGGGACAATCACGTGCTCGCAGATTTGTACCAACACCAACGGGTCTTACGAGTGTGCCTGCTTCACCGGGTACGGTCTGTCCACGGATAAACATAACTGTACCGACCTCAACGAATGCTCGCAAGAGCTCGGTCTCTGCTCACAGATATGTAACAACACTTTAGGATCGTACACCTGCAGCTGTCTCGAGGGTTTCACACTCCTGGGTGACAACCGCACATGTGAAGACGTCGACGAGTGCGTCAGCAACAGCAGCGCATGCGAACAAAACTGCAACAACACGCACGGGTCTTATTTGTGTGGCTGCAGCCTCGGGTACGTGATCGAATCTGACGGTGTATCCTGTGTCGATGTGGATGAATGCAACGTAAACGGTACCAGCATGTGCGGCGGTGGCCAGCCGTGCACCAACACCAATGGTAGTTACTACTGTGGATGCCCTGGTGGACACCAGGCCGCGCAGAATTCAACACAGTGCCTCGACGTCGACGAATGCGCTTACGGCATTCACGACTGTTCGCAGACCTGCAACAACACGCCAGGAAGTTACCGCTGCGGCTGTACACTGGGATACCACCTGTTGAGTGACCACCGCACGTGCGCGGACGTAGATGAATGCGCCGATGGCTCCCCGCGGTGTGGACAGGTCTGCACAAACGTGGAAGGTTCTTACAAATGTTCGTGTCATTCTGGCTTCCGCCTGGACCCCAACATCAGCACATCTTGCACCGACATTGATGAATGTGCTGAGAACCCTCGACGCTGCGATCAAATTTGCGAAAACACACAAGGATCCTACCACTGCTCGTGCGCGGAAGGATTTGCCCTCGATGCCGACCTCGGGAATTGTAAACAATCCCGGAAGCACCACCGCTGTCCCTGTTCGTGTACGTTTTCGACCAAAAAAACAGTTGATGCTTCAGACTATGCTGCTCTAATGACAGACTTCAGACGGAATCTGCTTCTCCGCAGGACAAGCCTGGCGTTGTATCGAAATGCAAAAGTCACGGCGGATGATTCGCGCGTCTCCTCGCAGACGATCGGCTTCAGCGGCGTCATTTTCATGACGCTTCTGCTAGGCGTCATTATCATCCCAGAACTTGTGGAGGCTCTGGTGAAAATGGCCATCAGATTGAAGAACAAACATATTCAAGAAGAAGTGAAAGTGACCCAGGGACAGCCGTTCTGAAGGTTTTACTTACCAGAATATGTTCAGTTAGTGAAATTACCCTGAAAACTCCAATAAGTGAAATTAACCGTGAAAACTCCAATAAGTGAAATTACCGCGAAAACTCCAATAAGTGAAATTACCGTGAAAACTCCAATAAGTGAAATTAACCCTGAAAACTCCAATAAGTGAAATTAACCCTGAAAACTCCAATAAGTGAAATTAACCCTGAAAACTCCAATAAGTGAAATTACCGTGAAAACTCCAATAAGTGAAATTACCGTGAAAACTCCAATAAGTGAAATTACCCTGAAAACTTCAATAAAATGCGAGAAGGGGCTCTTGACTAATGACATGGGGCATTTAGCGGATACACTCTACAAAAATCACACTGGCTCAAAAAACAACAACAAAAGCATTCCCCGCTCTAGGAGATCTTATGTATAGCGTCAATAATATCACATGTCGTAGCTCCAACGTAATGTCAGGACTATTTTTTTAAAATGGATTTTAATTTGTACTCACCCTACGCCGCAATATAGAGCAGATAGAGACATATAAGTACCTAGGTATTCACATACAGAGCAAATAGAGACATATAAGTACCTAGGTATTCCCATACAGAGCAAATAGAGACATATAAGTACCTAGGTATTCCCATACAGAGCAAATAGAGACATATAAGTACCTAGGTATTCCCATACAGAGCAAATAGAGACATATAAGTACCTAGGTATTCCCATACAGAGCAAATAGAGACATATAAGTACCTAGGTATTCCCATACAGAGCAAATAGAGACATATAAGTACCTAGGTATTCCCATACAGAGCAAATAGAGACATATAAGTACATAGGTGTTCCCATATAGAGCAGATAGAGACATATAAGTACCTAGGTATTCCCATACAGAGCAGATAGAGACATATAAGTACCTAGGTATTCCCATATAGAGCAAATAGAGACATATAAGTACCTAGGTATTCCCATACAGAGCAAATAGAGACATATAAGTACATAGGTGTTCCCATATAGAGCAAATAGAAACATATAAGTACCGACGTGTTGCCATATAGTGCAAATAGAGACACATAAGTACCGACGTGTTGCCATATAGAGCAGATATAGACATATAAGTGCATAGGTGTCACAATTAATAATAAGCTGGCATGGCATGTGCACGGCCAAATAATGTATTGAAAATAAGTCAACCAAAGACTTTTCCATCTTTAAAAGATTGTTCAAGTTGGGTGTAAACAAACAAGTTATTAACTTATTCAGCATTGTGATTATTGGAAGCCTACTAATTTTCAGTATTACCTGCTGATGTCGGAATTCATCGTCTGACACCGAACACCAAGACAAAAAGACAAATCAAGGAAGCTTGTAGCATCGGACAAACCAAACAACTTTCACTTGGAGAACTGTTTGAATAAAAATGCTGGTGAAAAACTTTTAAAAAAATGGATCATACATCCCACCCACTTCATCACAGATAAAGATGACATTCCACCCTCTTCATCACAGATAGCTAAGATCACATCCCACCCACTTCATCCCAGATAGCTAAGATCACATCCCACCCTCTTCATCCCAGATAGCTAAGATCACATCCCACCCACTTCATCACAGATAGCTAAGATCACATCCCACCCACTTCATCACAGAAAGCTAAGATCAGTTCGATTCGGGCGAATTCTTGCTCTTAAAATTAGAACCGAAAGATATAAAATTTCTTTGTTACGCAAGTCTTTACAAATTTACCGCAGTGCTTCTCCAGCGATTACTAAATCTCAATGATCACTAATAAAGTCATTTTTGTCACTAAAGGAGTTCATATCTGGCTGATTTTTTACGCCAGAGAAATACTTTAGATGTCTTGTATTTAAATTGTTGGTGTTGAAAACGTTGTCTTGGTTAAACTATGCCTTTACTTAAATGCTTAAAATTTATCTACACAATGTAATTAAAAAAAAAAAATTTCCAATTGTTTGGATCAATAAAGAATCTTATCTTAACGTCACATCTTATCTTATTTCATTATCTTATATTATCTAATAAGTTTAAGCAGAACATTTTACATTCGTCAGCATACAAGCAGATCGAGCTGCTGTAAAAATATATTAACAAAGCAGCTATTAACAAAGGGACATCACCAACAAAGCTTCGTCAAAGCACTTCACAGTTCTTAAGAATGCATTGCCCTTGAGCCGTTTCCTGCTCACCATGAAAGGTTAGTTCAGAAACTATTCCGATGTAAGAGAATTGATCGTTGAGTAGTACGTAATGGATTGCCCTGCAGAGTTGCCTGCCAGTCGACGACAAACGCACCCATTCAAAGTAGCCGCCTTTGTCTCGTCCACGTGTCCGTTGGTAATTTAGAAGATCTCTAGCGCCAGCGGCGTAGCTACTTCCCCTAGGAGATCTGGAACGTCTCGAGTATGTGGACGAAGGAGGAGCAAGGGGCTGTTGGGGGGGGGGGGACTCAATGAAATATCGCGTATGAAAATATTTATGTGTGAATCGCAGTATGCTAAAACATTACATTGATATTCGATATCGACAACGTTGCGTTGATTATACTTTCAACGATTACTATGAAGTATTCGGTACCTTTAGTTTACAATGGCGCCACCAATATGTTGAGAATCGATTATTTTTTTTGTTGAAATTTTTTAAATAGCGTACAAGTGTGAAGTTGATCAAAACGATTCGAACCTACCGATCATTACGAATCGCACTATCGACACTTTGCAAAGATCAATCCAACTGTAACAAATTTACTGTAAAACTCTTTTAAGTTTTGCCGATACTTTCACACACATTATTTTAAAGTATCTGGGGCAACACAAACCAAGCTGCACGTTTAAAATACAGGAAGAGATGATAATAATAATACAATATTATATTATGTATAATATTATTATACAAGGGTATAATAATAATCCAAGGTGTACGGACTTTGAGGGTTCTTTTGCCCACGTGGACAATGTACCATGTTATTTTGTACAATGTCATAAAAGACTAGGATCTGTGTCCTTATCTGGTATTTCAGCACAGACTATTTGACCAAGTATTTCCACAGTTCTGGGTTTACGACTACTGCCAAGTGATACGTGGAGGTGACAATGTGGTAGGCCTTGTTTTTTTGGCAATCGATGACGCAAGCCCTTGTTCTTTCGTGTGCATTTGGTGAATACGTGATCAAGCGTACTACTGAGTTTGGGGGGGGGGGATGAAGCGAATGAGAGAGTAGAACATTACGCAATGAGAGCGTAGCACGGTGCGCAATGAGAGCGTAGCACAGTGCGCAATGAGAGCGTAGCACGGTGCGCAATGAGAGCGAAGCACGGTGCGCAATGAGAGCGTAGCACGGTGCGCAATGAGAGCGAAGCACGGTGCGCAATGAGAGCGTAGCATGGTGCGCAATAAGAGCGAGGCGGACAAGATCCACTCGGGCGTTATTTTTAAGACCACGATTTCTTTGTTGTAAATTATTTTCTCAAAACTACACCCAAAAGCCCGTAGAAGAGGACCTAACACTTTAGTGGGTTTACCGACAACGCCAAGTGCTTATCATAAAGATTACGAAAATATAAACAAAACAAAAAACAAAGTATAAACTTTCTTTGCTCTTTCATTGGTTAATTTTCATTTTAGTCAAACCTGTACAAATACAAACAATTGTATCTTAATGTCAGACGGATAATAATAAAAAAAATTTTTTTTTTAAATTATTGTTTGACTTACATTTAAGAAAGTCTGAAATAATCTCCTACAAAAATTTTTTGTTTTAATGTACCAAACGTCAAATGGTCAGTAGACAGACAAGCAGTGGACTGCCACTTAAGCGTACACTGTGATAGGTGTCCGCCAGCCTAACGGGTTGAGAACCACTTGGTTTAGATAACATCAAAGTTAAAACCATTTAACCGGCTGTGAGATGAAATGATTTAGAACAAAATTTAGTGACTGAAATATTTTCTTTCTTATCAAAGAGCTCCATGTGGGTGTGATGAGTGCTATTTATAGATTGCACTGTACGCTTTCGTTCTCATCGATTTTTATTTCTTTAATTGTCGTTCATGTTTTATAATGTTGTCAAGAAAACCAGGTCATCACAGGGATTTTTTTCTTTTAAATATTATTGGTGGCCCGTACTGTGAAAACACTTTTATTAGCATTGTTAGCATGTTAAAAGTACTTTCAAGTGTTTCAAACCCTCGCTCTTTAAGCTCGACCAATCTGGAGGTACAAACACCAACCCAGAGTAGCAACAATTAAAATAGGCAGACTGCCCTTGACAGGAAACTTTCAGAATGTAGCGCAGAAACGTGATCTACGTACAGTAATCGAGGGGCAGACGGGCTCGGGTGGAGCAAACCTGAGAACGATTGACAATGTAGAGAAGGACTTACACCAGCTGGGGTTTCCGTACATGGATGCGGAAAGCCATGGATCGATCCGAATGGAAGGATGTGGTAGAGCAGGCCATGGACCTATATGGGCCATTGCATTAGCACCAATGTTCCCTCAAAGGTTTGCTGGTTCGTGTGCAAAATCATACAGTTGTGTGCAAAGTTTTACAGCATCGATTTTTTTTGTGTGCAAAATGTTACAGCCCACAAACACAAACACACAATTGCATGGAAATTTGCTGCGCGGATACTCAAAACTGCCGCGCGGCGTCTGTGAGATAGCTGCGCGGCCGCGCAGCTAAAGGGAACATTACGTAGCACCACTAAGTTTGATAAATCTAGTAGCGACCACGAAAGTAGGTGTTACACAAACATCATTGGTGTTATGTTTTTAATTGTAAAAAAAGATAGCAGATATAATCTGGTGGTTTTTTTAATGACCCATAGTGACCTCCACTTTGACATCCCACTGGTTTTTCCACTAACAAAACCCAGAGTTTAGAAGTATTATATGAAGCTAATTATTTATGGTGGGCCGGAAAAGTTGGAAGGGGGGGGGGGTCCTCTAAACACAACTCCCCGTGCTTCCATGTCTTCTAACGCCCATCAAATGGCACTAGCCAACTTTCTCCTTAACCAACTCTCTACGCCGGTCCCAAGATAGACTCTAAGGTATGCTTCTCCTAATAAAGATATTATATAAAATATAACATACAGAGTTGGGGAAAAGAAGTGTAACATAGAAAGAGGAGGAAACCTGAAGTATAACATAGAAAGAGGAGGAAACCTGAAGTATAACATAGAAAGAGGAAGAAACCCTAAATGTTTCGACTACAATGCCTACAACCAGAATGCAGTCCAGCCCATATTACACTTAAAAACAAGTAATATAAGCCTTAATAATTTTTTTTTAAAAAGCCATCTCAATAGTACGCACCGCATTCACATGGATCCTTTCTCTCTCTCCCTCTGTGTCTGTCTCCCTCAATGTCCCCCCTCTCTCTCCTCTGTGTCTGTCTCCCTCAATGTCCCCCCTCTCTCTCCTCTGTGTCCCTCTCTCCTCTGTGTCCCTCTCAATGTCCCTCTCTCTCTCCTCTGTGTCCGTCTCTCTCAATGTCCCCCTCTCTCTCCTCTGTGTCTGTCTCCCTCAATGTCCCCCTCTCTCTCCTCTGTGTCTGTCTCCCTCAATGTCCCCCCTCTCTCTCCCTCTGTGTCTGTCTCCCTCAATGTCCCCCTCTCTCTCCATCTGTGTCTGTCTCCCTCAATGTCCCCCCTCTCTCTCCCCTGTGTCTGTCTCCCTCAATGTCCCCCCTCTCTCTCCCTCTGTGTCCGTCTCCCTCAATGTCCCCCCTCTCTCTCCCTCTGTGTCCGTCTCCCTCAATGTCCCCCCTCTCTCTCTCCCTCTGTGTCTGTCTCTCTCAATGTCCCCCCTCTCTCTCCTCTGTGTCCCTCTCTCTCAATGTCCCTCTCTCTCTCCTCTGTGTCCGTCTCTCTCAATGTCCCTCTCTCTCTCCTCTGTGTCCGTCTCTCTCAATGTCTCCCTCTCTCTCCTCTGTGTCCCTCTCTCTCAATGTCCCTCTCTCATCTGTGTCCTTCTCTCTCAATGTCCCTCTCTCTCTCCTCTGTGTCCCTCTCTCTCAATCTCCCCCTCTCTCCCTCCTCTGTGTCCTTCTCTCTCAATGTCCCTCTCTCTCTCCTCTGTGTTGGTCTCTCTCAATGTCTTCTCTCTCTCCTCTGTGTCCGTCTCTCTCAATGTCCCTCTCTCTCCCCTGTGTCCGTCTCTCTCAATTTCCCTCTCTCTCTCCTCTGTGTCCGTTTCTCTCTATCTCCCTCTCTCTCTCCTCTGTGTCCTTCTCTCTCAATGTCCCTCTCTCTGTCCTCTGTGTTGGTCTCTCTCAATGTCTCCCTCTCTCTCCTCTGTGTCCGTCTCTCTCAATGTCCCTCTCTCTGCCCTGTGTCTGTCTCTCTCAATGTCCCCCCTCTCTCTCCCCTGTGTCCGTCTCTCTCAATTTCCCTCTCTCTCTCCTATGTGTCCGTTTCTCTCTATCTCCCTCTCTCTCTCCTCTGTGTCCTTCTCTCTCAATGTCCCTCTCTCAGTCCTCTGTGTTGGTCTCTCTCAATGTCTCCCTCTCTCTCCTCTGTGTCCGTCTCTCTCAATGTCCCTCTCTCTGCCCTGTGTCTGTCTCTCTCAATGTCTTCTCTCTCTCCTCTGTGTCCGTCTCTCTCAATGTCCCTCTCTCTCCTCTGTGTCCGTCTCTCTTAATGTCTCCCTCTCTCTCTCCTCTGTGTCTGTCTCTCTCAATGTCTCTCTCTTTCTCAATGTCTCTCTCTCCCTCTGTGCCTGTCTCTCTCAATCAGTGATTATTTCAGAAATTTTCCCAAGAAGGTTGGGGGGGGGGGGGGGG
>CAXITT010000014.1:678645-721423 GCA_964033795.1 Lymnaea stagnalis | reverse complement strand
TCGTTTATTCAGATAATGTTACAAGGTACTCGTTTATTCAAGATAATGTTACAAGGTACTCGTTTATTCAGATATTGTTACAAGGTACTCGTTTATTCAAGATAATGTTACAAGGTACTCGTTTATTCAGATATTGTTACAAGGTACTCGTTTATTCAGATATTGTTACAAGGTAGTCGTTTATTCAGATATTGTTACAAGGTACTCGTTTATTCAAGATAATGTTACAAGGTACTCGTTTATTCAGATATTGTTACAAGGTACTCGTTTATTCCGATAATGTTACAAGGTACTCAATTATTCAGATAATGTTACAAGGTACTCGTTTATTCAGATATTGTTACAAGGTACTCGTTTATTCAGATATTGTTACAAGGTACTCGTTTATTCAGATATTGTTACAAGGTACTCGTTTATTCAGATAATGTTACAAGGTACTCGTTTATTCAAGATAATGTTACAAGGTACTCGTTTATTCAGATATTGTTACAAGGTACTCGTTTATTCAGATATTGTTACAAGGTACTCGTTTATTCAGATATTGTTACAAGGTACTCGTTTATTCAGATATTTTTACAAGGTACTCATTTATTCAGATATTGTTGCAAGGTACTTGTTTATTTACACTATGTTACAAATTACTAGTTTATTCACATAATGTTACAAAGTACTTGATTAATCACACAAGGTTACAAAGTCATTGCTTAGTCTAATAAAGCTACAAAGAAATCGCTTATTCAGATAATTTTCCTAAGAACTTAAAAAGCATGCTCTTATATAAAGTTACTAAGTCTATATTATCAAGTAATGTTAAAAAGCACGCGCATAGTCCCATAATGCATCATGAAACTATGCACAATGACCAATGAAAGTGTACATATTATTTTTTTAAACACCCAAAAAAGATCACTATTTCTTTGGAAGTATGAAGTACGTTTTCTATAACTTTCATGTCTCAACCAGGTGTCACAGGTGCAGTTGTTGGGGTGGGCGCGGTCACCATAGCCGACTTCTACAACGTGACAAACACTCACGGGACCTACTGGCTGTCCAGGACCATCACCGCGGACTTCACGACGGCCCAGATCTCCTGCTCGGACATCCACGCCGACCTCGCTTTTTTCAACACCAACAAAGAATTCTCAGACACGATTACCTCCATGATCACCTACAAAATCTTTGCGTTGTCTCTCTTCTCCACTACAGGGGCCAGTGGCGTTTGGGTTGACATCGCTTCCAACGACACTAATCTTGACCTTTACGCTGACCATTATTGGAAGGCAGAACAAATTTCTCAGATCGCCTGGGCATTCGGTGAACCTTCATCAAATTGTTTGTACGCCAGTCAAGTGTCATCGTGTTGTGCAAAAGTGAGCTACAACCTATTCGCCACGAGCAGCACGACGCTGCTAAACGACACGTCTTGTTCTGAGAAGAACAGGTTCCTTTGCAAGCCCAGAAACGAATGCTCGGACGGCAGCGCGAACTGCAGTCACGTCTGCACCGATCTGACCATCGGTTACGCCTGCTCGTGCGTCCGTGGTTACAAGCTGGCCAACGACAGCCGAACTTGCGAGGACATCGACGAATGCGCCGCCGCATCGCCGCAGCTAAATTGCCAACAAACTTGCCTCAACACCATCGGGTCGTTCAGATGCGGCTGCCTGCCCGGTTACCGTCTGTACAACGATTCAAACATCTGCGTCGATGTTAACGAATGCATGCTTCCGGTGTGCGATCAAGTCTGCACGAACACTAATGGAAGCTACCGATGCAGCTGCCTTGAAGGGTTTTCCCTGAATGACGACGCCGTGACGTGTTTAGACGTGGATGAATGCGCACAGGAGTCGGCTCCCTGCCAGCAGTCCTGCATCAACACGGAAGGTTCGTTCGCCTGTGGATGTTACGACGGTTACGGCCTCGGCGGTGACTTCGTGTCGTGTCACGACGTTCACGAGTGCGTGTCGGCGCCGTGTCAGCACGTTTGCAGCAACCTCAACGGGTCGTATGCGTGCTCGTGTTACGCGGGGTACACGCTACTGGAAGACGGCATCTCCTGCGAGGCTTCGAACGTGAGCGACATCAACTCCACGATTGGTTACGAAACAGAAACCAGCATTATAGGTGAGTAGATGATGTTCTAGGCTCAATTTCTAAGTAATATACGTTTCCACGAAAATGCCACCTGTAACGGAACGCCTCTTTCACTCCTTCTCTCCTTTGAGATTGGGTTTTAGAATATGATTGAATTCCCCTGACTTTGGTATAAGAGAAAGATGAGTCTTTCAGCCCAGTGAAATAAATATTTTTTTTTTCTCTCCTTTTTTTCGGGTTTGTGGTGGGGGTAAGAAAGGTCATCAGCTAGGACCAAATGAAAGGTGAATGAAGAGTTATTCCTCCGTCTTTTCACTCGAAAAGTGTCAGCATCTTAGGACAGGAGAATAATGCGCCCCAGGGAACTTTGGTACAGAAGAAACAGGAGTCCCTGGGACCTTTTCTGCTCGAGCTCATTGTGACTGCATATAATTATGTAACCAAACTTACTGTCACAATGAGCAGTGCATGTCCTACCATCTAACAGCCGTGTTTTTAAAAAAAGAGATTATTTTACAAAATGAACAGGACTCAATCCAAATCGGAAAATGACATGTTAAAATTTATTGAAGGTCGTCTGCTGTGTCTTTTCTTGTTTTCTGATCAGAATCTTTCCAGGAGGAGTAATACCACCTGCACTCCTAACCCTCTCTTGCACTAATAATCGAATGTCAAATACCATCAATAGCTGATGACAGGGGGCAGTGGTTGAAATTACCGATTTAGATGCAAGCCCGAGGTTTAAATTCTTCTCCGACTTTTTAATCAAATAATACTAGTTCTGATCGTTTATTTCCATGCCAGGTATTCCACAAGTCAAGCTCACCCCACCTCTCCGTCTACCTCGGCACCAGAACAATCTCTTGGACCGTCCTTATAACAGACCCGTCCTTTTAACAGACCCGTCCTTTTAACAGACCCGTCCTTTTAACAGACCCGTCCTTTTAACAGACCCGTCCTTTTAACAGACCCGTCCTTTTAACAGACCCGTCCTTTTAACAGACCCGTCCGTTTAACAGACCCCGTCCTTATAATAGACCCGTCCTTTTAACAGACCCGTCCTTTTAACAGCCCCCGTCCTTATAATAGACCCGTCCTTATAACAGACCCGTCCTTATAACAGACCCGTCCTTTTAACAGACCCGTCCTTTTAACAGCCCCCGTCCTTATAATAGACCCGTCCTTTTAACAGACCCGTCCTTTTAACAGCCCCCGCCCTTATAATAAACCCGTCCTTATAACAGACCCGTCCTTTTAACAAACCCGTCCTTATAACAGCCCCGTCCTTTTAACAGACCCGTCCTTTTAACAGCCCCCGTCCTTATAATAGCCCCGTCCTTTTAACAGACCCGTCCTTTTAACAGCCCCGGTCCTTATAATAGACCGGTCTTTATAACAGACCCGTCCTTTTAACAGACCCGTCCTTATAACAGCCCCGTCCTTTTAACAGACCCGTCCTTTTAACAGACCCGTCCTTTTAACAGACCCGTCCTTTTAACAGACCCGTCCTTTTAACAGCCCCCGTCTTTATAATAGACCCGTCCTTATTACAGACCCGTCCTTATAACAGAATCGTCCTTATAACAGACTCGTCCTTATAACAGACCCTTTGTACAGATCTATTCGGTCCGCAACTTGTTCTCCTTTATTCTTGTTCTCATTGGCGTCTCGTTCCATGAACTTATTGGAGAATCATGTTATAAAAATATAATTTTAAAAGCAGTCATAGTAAGTGTAACCACACCCCCTGGTGTGTCTACAAGTTGATTGACATGCTGCCATTCTATTCAAAGGACATAATTCAGTTTTATTGGTGAGTTTTTGGTTTTGAGCTACCTTCTATTGTCGAAACTGGGGCGCATGGCCGCAAGCCAATCAGGGGCCGCTGACACAAACATCAACAAACATACATACACACATACACTCACACATACAGACACATGCGCACAAAAAAAACAAACAATAGGCGACATAAAAGACTAACCGGCCTAGCTCCATTAGTTGAAGAAAATCTATGACGGAACCCCCCACAAATGGACTTATTGACAAAGACAATGTTTCCCAAAGTCTGAGCTCGAGCGCCCTAGGGGGTGCCCTGTTTCTTTCACATTACCACTGCGAACTGCTTAAAATAAATTATAATATCATTTTCATTTTTAAATCAATGGGACATTTACTGGACCTGGCGGACTCAGGTGACTGGCTTAGTACAAACTGTTGGCAGAAACCTCTTTAAACTTTCGATCGACGGCATTCTCCAATAATGATAAATTCATCGATTATTCGCACTACACAGTCTCATTTGAATTTAATATTAGGTCGCCATTGGAAAACCTGAATTCTAAAAGAGCATCAAGTAACGAAAACTGTTTGTACCCACCGACGTAATGGCCCACTATGAGTTATAATAGAAGATGTACGTGGTTTATCTACACGTCTCTAAATTTCTTTTAGATGTGAAAAAAACAATAGATCAAATCTCAATTTGTCCACGTCTGCGGTTAATTTCTTTTCTTCTTTTTTTACAGCACGATGCCTGTTAATGACACCCCCCCCCCCCACCCCCGAAAAAAAAACTTTTTAAATCATTTCATGAATTGTTCTGGATTACTTAATGAAAGCACTCGGTACACATGATTAGTTTACCCTCGGTGTGCGCTCAAGCTGTGGAAGAATCGGACGGTTGTTTAGACAATAAACACTCGACGTTGGTCTCAGATAAAGTACCTAACAAGGAAAACTATCAGAGCTGTAGGGAACGTGCGCCCGTGTGTTTGCACTGGTATCAGGGTTTGTGCTTGTAGGAGTGTTTGTACCGGTATGGGTGTTTTTTTACTTGCATGTCTGTACAGATGCGTAGCGAAAGAATGGGGGGGGGGGGCAGTGGGGGAAGATGTCCCCGAGCGCCAGCTAGTTGAAGGCGTCTAAATGTGATTTGATATTATTTTATTGATAAATCAATGGGTTTTAGGGTTAAAAAAAAAGAAAAGGTGGCGCTTTATAATGAATCTTGTCCTCGGGCGCCTAACACTCTAGCTACGCCTATGTGTCTGTATGTATTTGTGTGTGCTAGTGTGTATTATGCGTGAGTACGCATGTGTACAGTATAACGACTCTGTTTAACTATCTCGGTACAAGCCCAGATTGACCCACATGAAACGACACACGGCTAATTTAATAGGTTGCAAATATTACATTTTAAAATCATGTAATTGATGTGATTTTAAAATATGAAAAATTAGTTTAACATTACCAATATCCTTACCACTTGGATGAGGGTAGGGTGGACCTGAGGGGGTTCATTCTTTCATGCATGGTTTGATAGATACATGATGCCTACATTTTAAAATTTAAGAACCATTGATTGAGGCACTTGTAGTATTTGTCCTTTTACATTATTTATTTTGTCTGTTTAAAAATTAATTGCAATTAAATCTCAAAAACTTTGAATGTAATTATATATAATATTTTGATTTGTTTTTGCTAACTTACTCAATTTTCACATTTTCCCTTAACGTAGTTAGGTCGATGTGTTTCCACGACAACCTTTCCTTTTTCCATCTGGCTCATAGGTCCCAAACAAACCCCGACCCTAACTCTTCCCTTCAACCGATACGCCAAAATTTCAGCTTGAATCCTCGCACAAAAACCTAACCTATTCCTTCAAATGACCCCACAAACCATTAACAACCCTAAACATAAAGAACCCGAACACACTAAACTAACCCCCACCCCGAGCCATCCACAACCCAAATCCACATCCAATCTCAAATAGCCCCGGCCCAAACAACTGATATCCAAACCCCTCTAAGCCCTAATGAACGCCCAAACCCACAACAACAACCCACCTCCCCCACCTCAAAACCCCCACAACCCAAACCTCAAACCACCCAACATAGACAACCCTAACCATTATCCTTAGATTTCTTGTGTTAAAATTGTTCTAGCTTTAACATGTATGCCTTTGTTTGTGCGGGAAATTAATATGCACATTGTTAATTTGTTTTTAAATTCCATTTAGTAGTTCCAATAAAAGAATTGTATCTTATCGTAGAACCAAAACTGCGCCCCCCCCCCCCCCGGCCGCATTTGACATCTTCATCAGGCCGCCTGGCAAAGTGACGTATAGTTATTTATATGTCAGCACCTCATGGCCAATGAGATTGGCAGGCTTGGAGCATGTGGAAACTGTGAGCTCATGCGAGTGCCAAAACACTTGTGAGTTCTTCATTCATTTCACAGGAAACTTGAAAGTTCTGTTTAAGATAATAACTTGAATAAAATTGTGCTTTACTTTTTTTTTTGTTTCATTGCTTCATTAGTAGTTCTAAATTGTGTGATCTAGTGTACCCAGTAAACAACAAATATCACTACACCACGAACTCCACGAAGCCTAAAAAAAAACAACCAGGCCAGAGACCCAATAAGTCACAAAATTCACAAAATCAGACAATCCCACCAAGCTACAAATCCCTCCAAACCACAAACCCATACAAGCCACGGGCCCAACCGTCCGCAAACCCACCTTAACACAATTCCAATTAACCACTAAATCAATAAGCCCCTAACCCTACCAAACCATAAACACAACAAAATCACAAACCCAATAAATCACAGATCCAAGCAACCACAAACCCCAGCAACCACAAACCCAGTAACCACAAACCCCAATCAAAATTCTTTTGGTACCGAACAACAACAAAATCGATTATTAAGAAAATCTATCCTATCACTGGCCTGAACTAGACCACTCTTGGGTATTCATTGATATCCAATTCAATGCACGCCGACGGCAGAGAACCAATCATGTGAACTACAAACAGCAAACTGTTGAAAACTTTTTCTTTTAAAAATAATGTTGACCATTGTTTGTGTTTAAGACGCAGTTAAAAATCGAAATATTTTTAAATAAAACATTTCCAAGTCCACAAAAATGCTCTTCTGTGAAATAATTGAGAACCGTTCCTACCTCCACCAATAAAACCTTGAGAAAAGCGCCGTGCCAACGAGTGCAACGTTTCAATGTAAGGCTCAGACGCTCGTGTGGAGCTCTTCTAACAAGAAGATCATTTAGTATTCAATCGAATGCCACTAAGACGAGGAGAAACAAAGATTTGAGTGACTTAGACACTGGCAGGCGACTTTGGCTTTTGTATGCATGACTTAGACACTGGCAGGCGACTTTGGCTTTTGTATGCATGACTTAGACACTGGCAGGCGACTTTGGCTTTTGTATGCATGACTTAGACACTGGCAGGCGACTTTGGCTTTTGTATGCAAGACTTAGACACTGGCAGGCGACTTTGGCTTTTGTCTTTTGTATGCAAGACTTAGACACTGACAGGCGACTTTGGCTTTTGTATGCATGACTTAGACACTGGCAGGCGACTTTGGCTTTTGTATGCATGACTAGACACTCGCAGGCGACTTTGGCTTTTGTATGCAAGACTTAGACACTTGCAGGCGACAGGCGCATTGAGCTTTAGTGTGCACTACTTAGACACTGGCAGGCGACTTTGGCTTTTGTATGCAAGACTTAGACACTGGCAGGCGACTTTGGCTTTTGTATGCAAGACTTAGACACTTGCAGGCGACAGGCGCATTGAGCTTTAGTGTGCACTACTTAGACACTGGCAGGCGACTTTGGCTTTTGTTTGACTTAGAAATCGGCATATGACTTGAGCCTTTTCGTGACTTAGATACCGTTAGATGACTTTGACGTTTGTGGGACCCAGATATTAGCGAATAACTTGAGTGATTGTGATCGTAGAGCCTCTCTCAGAGCTATTTGTGTCCTTGTGGTGAGTCGAACAGATGGCGTACTTTAAACACATTAAAATAATAGCATTGACGACAATCGGAAACAAATATTCACATATTATCAACTTGAACTTAAAGTAATGTGAAAAAATGTAAAAAGTATTAACCACTATAGTTCTGAGCTGATTTAATTTAGTCCGGTCGAGGGAGTGTTGGTGTCATCAAATGATAATAACCTCTGTGCAGTTTTTTTCCAAATATTTTAATTTAACTAGATATGATTTTGTCTGGTCTTGTCGTGACAGTATCGGTACAATCAAATGATATGATTATGTGTAATTTTTTTTTAAAAACATTTTAATTTAACTATAATTGGTCTATTTATTAGTGGAACATTTCATGTTATTGGATGGTTGATATTGGACACTTGTTAATGAAATGATTTTAGTTGTTACATACCTTTGAGTTGGTGCTAGTAAATAACAGTTATTTTCATACATGATACTAGATAGATATTATTAATTGTTTAGATCTTTTGGTTATTTTTCAGTTGCTGGATACGCATGTATAATTGGTTTTCAGATATAATTTTAAGTGATCAATAATATTGGATACATATTAGCGGATTGAGGTCATCAGATTGCATGTAAGTTAAGAATAGACTTAATGGGAAAATATTGATATTTGTTAGTGGTTAGAGTGTACGTGTGGATATATGCCATTGGACGGATTTCGATGGAACTGAAATATACCTAATCCGTTACAATTATCCAGAAATATGAGCAAGTGGATCCTGGGATCAGTTTTCATGCTTCTGTGTGAGTACCCTAAATATTTTATTATTGTGTGTCTTTCGCGTAAAACATGAGACTCGCTGTGATGAAACTAGATCTTTGCCCGTTTAGAAAAAGTAAAACTTAACTTCGCCTGAAGGGGGGTGGGCGTTGTGTCCCAGCAACTGTTAAGACTACAACTATTTCAAACTCTGAAATAGTCCCAATGCGTATTCTTTCATGCTGACCATTGTTAGTCTGGCCCACGCTCAGTAACTATTTTGCGCTTGCCAGAGTCTTGATGGGGTTCACATAACATGATTTTTAAGATATATATATTTTTTAAATTTTATATACAACACATTTTACAACCAGTGCCGTCTTCAGGCATGGGCCCAGTCGGCACTGGGCCCAGGGCCCCGCGCTTGTAGGGGGCCCCATGTTTTTAGGAGACTAACTCTTATAGAAGCATCACGCTTGATACATTGTTAATGAATTTTGAAAGATTTTGACAGTTTAATTGGATTTAAAATTCCAATTTACAAGTTGGTGGGGAGCAGGAACTGTTTGCCCCCCCCCCAACTGTTTGAGCATGTGACGAGTGCCCCCCTTCACCCCCTTCTCACGGCCAAGGTGTGTTGTATTGCCAGGGGGCCCCATTGTCTTCCTGTGCCCAGGCCCTCCTAAGTCGTTAAGATGGCCCTGTTTACAACAAGTACCCAAGGAAACGTGTCTGAGTGGAACGCATTAAATAGCACATGCATGGTGCGATCGATGATCTCCCGTTAATGCTGCTGAAGATGGGAGAGACTTGAAGAGTTTATTCGTTTCAAACATCCAGACAAGGTGCTAGAGATTATATAAGCCAGCCACAATCTTGTGTGTACCGTAGCTATTGACTGCGTACACTTTATTCACAATAAAACACCTGGAGTGTACAAAATGTGCTGCTGGAACACCCGAAATATCGGGAATTTCCTCTGTTAGTACTGTTAATTAATTATCGAATTGAATCATCCAATTTTCACGTAATTAATTTTGTCAATATAAAAATTAAATTCTAGCGTATCTGATTAATTATCTGATTATATCACGTGACCGTTTAAGTTTTAAACGTCTTAGTACATGAATTCAATGACCAATTATAAGACATTAAACATTAAATTGTGCTCGTTTCGTTTTAGAATTTTTTTTTAATGATAAAAATGATTTTATTCAGAAGAAAGCTAGCCAGACACTTGACAGAAGAAAGCTAGCCAGACAGTTGACAGAAGAAAGCTAGCCAGACAGTTGACAGAAGAAAGCTAGCCAGACACTGGACAGAAGCAAGAAAAATGTGTGTGGAGACATTTTTTCCCCCGCAGCGTAAAATAAAAATGGGCGCCGTTACGAGTCACTTCCGTTTTAACAGAGTGCGCTCAGCAACAGTGTAGCCGTGTGAAGATGGAATAATTGACAAAATTTTATCCTGGGTTAATACAGAAATGAGGGCGCTAGACTAATAATTACAGCTTCAATTTTTTTTTTTTATTTAAAAAAAATAAATACATTTTTCCTCTGGACTTATACAATAATTGCGTAAATACTAAACTGGTATTTTTAATAGCCAAAATTATTTTGTGTTCAGGTGTCATAGGTGAGATGGACTCTTTGACCGAAAGCGACTTCCACGTCTTACCGATAGCGGGCGCCACGTACCTCCTTTCCAGGTCCACGAACACAAACTTCACCTCGGCCAGGACATGCTGCGCCTCCGTTTCCGCGAGCCTGGCCTTCTGCGACAGCAACGCAGAGTACTTCAACATAACCAAATACCTGGACACCTTCCTCATCACCACCAACAACACCGGCGGCAACATCAACGGAATCTGGATAGATTTTAACGCGACTGACAGGAACTTTGATAACTGGATTGAGCATTCGTGGAGGAAAGAGACATTCGCCCCAACCGGGATTTGGGCGTCCAATGAGCCATCAGGCGTATGTAAGTGGTCTAATAACCCGGCTCGGTGCTGTGCGAGAATAGCGGTTGATACTTCACTGAAGACAGATTATTTCAGGGACGCGACTCTCAACGCCAACTATTCGTATCTGTGCAAGGCGAACAATGAGTGTTACGATGGAACAGCTAAATGCAATCAGATGTGTACGGATAAAACTATTGGGTACGCCTGCTCGTGTAAGACGGGATACGCCTTGGGTAAGGACAACGTAACGTGCCTGGACGTCAACGAATGTGACCGCACGACGTCGCCGTGCCAGCAGACGTGCAACAACACGGACGGGTCGTACGCGTGTGGCTGTTTCCATGGATACACGTTCGACGCGGGGAACACGAGCTGTGTTGACGTCGACGAGTGTAACACGACGCGCCCGTGTCAGCAGATCTGTAACAATGTTAACGGGTCGTACTACTGCAGCTGTAACATTGGTTACATTTTGGCCAACGACTCGACGACGTGCACGGATATCAACGAATGTGACAATGTTACGAGCCCCCCATGCCATCATACATGTCACAATAGGAACGGTTCGTTCCACTGCAGCTGTCACTCGGGTTTCTCCCTGGCAGCCGACTTCAGGACCTGCCTGGACACCAACGAATGTTACAACTCACCGACGGTTTGTGACCAAATCTGTAACAACACAGAGGGAGGTTACACGTGTCACTGTAAAACTGGTTACACACTGAATAACGATGACACAAGTTGCTCTGATGTCAACGAGTGCAACCATTCTCCGTGCAATCAAACTTGTAACAACACAGACGGTTCATTCGAGTGCAGTTGTGACGTAGGTTATGTCTTAAACAATGACCAGCGGTCTTGTGATGACGTCAATGAGTGCATGACGACACCATGTCAAGAGAACTGTACCAACACGAAAGGTTCGTTTTTCTGCTCGTGCTCCTTTGGATATACCATCCATTCCGATGGTACATCGTGTGTGGATATTGACGAGTGCGCTATGAACTCGACTATTTGTGATGGATTCTGCAAAAACAGCGTTGGTGGATATACGTGTGAATGTCCAACTGGATATAGATTAACTTCATCCATATGTGTGGATATCAACGAATGCGGAGAGAAACTTAATAACTGTTCACACAATTGTAAAAACACTGATGGGTCCTATATTTGCTCTTGTGAGGATGGCTTCAAACTGAACAATGACACCGTTTCCTGCGGGGAAATACAAAAATGCAATAACGGAGTTCTAATCTGCGAACAAAACTGTACCATCCCTGGCAATAACATGACTTGCTCTTGTAATCCAGGGTTCGTTCTTGACATCCATGACAACATGTTGTGTCTTGACATTGATGAATGCGCCTCTACTAGCCCCTGTCACCAGAAATGCACCAACACCCAAGGTTCCTACTCGTGTTCTTGTAACAACGGATTCACCCTCAACGACGATCTCGTCACTTGTCAGAAGAAACCAATCCACAGCTCGTGCCCATGCACGTGTTTGTATTCAACTCGTACGGCATTCCTCACGCCACGATTGGTTCAACAAGAGATCGCAGAGATGCGCAAAAAGCAGCGCATGATTAAGACCGGTTTACTCTCCTACCGAATGTTAAAAACCAGCGCAGACGACAGCCGATATGCCGTACAAACAGTCGGATACAGCGGTATAGTGATGGTCAGTTTGTTGATTGCGGTCATTTCGGCGTCCGATCTACTATCCTGTTTTTGGTGGGTCATTGGAAGTATTAAAACGAAGTTGTAACTTTGGCCAACTCGAAAAAGGCTAAATCTCTTTCAAGTTGTTTTTTTCACCCGCTTGAAATAAAAGTATTTACTATTCACATGAAGTTTGTCAATGTCCATTGTCAAGGTCCATTATCAATGTCCATTTGTAAATTTCCAATTGATCAATATCCATTTGGCAATGTCACTTTTCAACGTCGATTTGTCAATGTCCACTTGTCAATGTACAATTATTACTATTCATCTGTCAATGCCAAATTGTCAATGTCCATTTTTCAATGTCCATTTTTCAATGTCCATTTGTCAACCTGAATGCAAATAATATACGATCATTTGTTTTCTAGCTCTATGTAAATTCTTATGCCCGCCCTCCCTTTACAGTATCATACTCTCAAATCTCTGTATACAAAAGCCAATTACCACTTGCTGGCCGGTTATGCGATCTGATAAACATCAAGCATTTTGAAGTTGAAATGTTGCATGGCGATACATTAACGGTGTTGAAATGTTGCATGGCGATACATTAACGGTGTTGAAATGTTGCATGGCGATACATTAACGGTGTTGAAATGTTGCATGGCGATACATTAACGGTGTTGAAATGTTGCATGGCGATACATTAACGGTGTTGAAATGTTGCATGGCGATACATTAACGGTGTTGAAATGTTGCATGGCGATACATTAACGGTGTTGAAATGTTGCATGGCGATACATTAACGGTGTTGAAATGTTGCATGGCGATACATTAACGGTGTTGAAATGTTGCATGGCGATACATTAACGGTGTTGAAATGTTGCATGGCGATACATTAACGGTGTTGAAATGTTGCATGGCGATACATTAACGGTGTTGAAATGTTGCATGGCGATACATTAACGGTGCATAGAAACCAACAAAAATTCAATAAAAATTTCAGTGTTTTAGTGGCTTTAAATGACCAAAGAGCAAAGTATTTACAACAGCCAATGCTGATTTCTTAAACGCATTTTTGGTTTATGTTTTGATGTCACGTCTTAAGGTTGTTGTGTTTTTTCAATACATTTGAATATGCGCTATTAGATTTTTCGAAAGACGCGAAAACAACAAGAATTTTTTCTATTTAACATCCTTAACCAGGTATCTCAAGTTATATGTCAAAGTATATTTTTAATTTAAAGTCAAATAAGACTTTCACGTAGCTGACCAACTCATCCACTCACGTGGCTGACCAACTCATCCACTCACGTGGCTGACCAACTCATCCAATCACGTGGCTGACCAACTCATCCACTCACGTGGCTGACCAACTCATCCACTCACGTGGCTGACCAACTCATCCACTCACGTGGCTGACCAACTCATCCACTCACGTGGCTGACCAACTCGTCCACTCACGTGGCTGACCAACTCGTCCACTCACGTGGCTGACCAACTCGTCCACTCACGTGGCTGACCAACTCGTCCACTCACGTGGCTGACCAACTCGTCCACTCACGTGGCTGACCAACTCATCCACTCACGTGGCTGACCAACTCGTCCACTCACGTGGCTGACCAACTCGTCCACTCACGTGGCTGACCAACTCATCCACTCACGTGGCTGACCAACTCATCCACTCACGTGGCTGACCAACTCATCCACTCACGTGGCTGACCAACTCGTCCACTCACGTGGCTGACCAACTCATCCACTCACGTGGCTGACCAACTCATCCACTCACGTGGCTGACCAACTCGTCCACTCACGTGGCTGACCAACTCGTCCACTCACGTGGCTGACCAACTCATCCAGTCACGTGGCTGACCAACTCATCCACTCACGTGGCTGACCAACTCATCCACTCACGTGGCTGACCAACTCGTCCACTCACGTGGCTGACCAAGGATCTCAAGAACGACAAGTCCTATGAAGTTAAACTTATTCACAGTGGTTCCTCTTTTACTCTAGAGGTTAACTAACTTTGTTAAGGTCAGCTTTTAAAAGGCCTAAATGTTTTAAAATCAGCTTTTAAATGGCCTAACATGATCAAAATCCAAACATTGTCACCATAAAAACTGTATTTTGTAACCGTGCTTTTGGTTAATGTTTGGTAATGTTGGATTTGATTAGTGGACGTGTTCTTGTTGTCGAGGCTGATTAATAAACTGTGTTCCTATATTTTTTTTAAATCGATGACGTTTTCAATGCTTAGAGCTCTTATACAAAGGGAGTACATTGAATGCCTAAACAAAAGTAATCCCAAATATGGCTGAATGTCCAAGTGTGATCCTTGCAAGTCAACAAGAGGGTTTACCTCAAAAGCGATCTAATGCAAGAGGATTTCTCAAACTTCCTTCTCCAAAGAGGATATGGGCATTGACACTGTGAACTATAAGTGTGGATATTGACACTGTGAACTGTAAGTGTGGATATTGACACTGTGAACTATAAGTGTGGATATTGACACTGTGAACTGTAAGTGTCGCAAGGTGCTACTTGATTGTAATAAGGTAGCACACGCTCGTGGCGTCACTTTGACCGCTATACTACAATACGTACAGACCCACCGAAAGTAGCACAACGCTGCGCCCCTGACTTCTTCTTTGGTCACTCATGAACTGACACATAAGATATTGTTCTAATGCGTGTCATAACCAGAAAGTTCCAAGGCGAACCGCTCATTTTGAATTGATAGAGTCGATTTGTAAAAAGCAACATTAGTTCTTAGTAATTTCACAGGTCTATCTGGCCGCTTCGTAAATAATGCTCATGTTGTATGTGTTGAGAGCATATTATTATATGCTTGTGAATAGGAGAGTGCTGTTCATTACATAGCAAGTTAAATAGTGCTTTCGTTATATTAAGCCCATTGAATCTACCCGTAAACAATGATATATTGCCAGGTTATAAAACGGCCGTACGTGCGTTTACAACTAACAGCTATCATTTACATCGTTCTAGTTACACATGCTGAATATGCTTAGCTTTCAACTAATGATTATATTTTGTAGTGCTCGAGTTCAACGTACTGCCATGCCCCGGAATAAAATGAGTAAAACAGAGTAGGGTTAAACCTGAAAAAATAAACGCAACAAAACAGCGAACGTGTCGGCAGAAAGCCTTCGTCAGTGAACAAAACAACAGAAAAAACAGTATAAAAAAAAAAATAAGAAATAGCACTTAGCTGGCAAGTATTATCTGTGGGCAGCAACAGAAGTGTGCCCCGGGCCTCACATCGACCTGGTGTGGGTGCTTGTAAAACCATAAAAGTCATACCAGTATAGTGAATATACGGCCGTTTGGCTAAGGCTGACATAAACTAGGCGTAGTGGACATTACCATCGTAATTGCCAAGTATCAGGAATTGGGGTTTAACTTAATCCTCGAGTACCTGGGAATCTAGGTGACTAAAAAGAGTTCTGAATAAATGCGAGCATAAATATGAGATTTTCCTGGATGTTCTTGTATTCCACATATATTTGAAGCACAAATCTGTGTGCTAGTCATATAAGCAAAACTGGGTTTATTGAATGATTGTCATACTTTGAATATCCTGTAAAAAAAAATCATTATCAGAGCTTATTGCTATTTATGTATACTTAAATTTCTTGCATGGTTGCATTTATCTAAAATGCTAGGAGTGGTGGTCAGCTGTGGACTAGAATGACCAAGAGGCTAAGGTAGAATCAAAAGTGGCATTCCCATACCCGACTTTTATGCTCTTTCGGTTGGGGGAGGGGGGATTATTTGTCTTCAGTCAATGTCAACGATTACCTTACAATGAGAAAATCGTAAAACAAGAGACAATTCAAATTCTAATAAACATTTTAGAATACATTTATGAATCCATCTCGCCCACCAGAAGCCAGAGCAAGTGACCACTACTAGACCGTTGTTTCATGATCTGGTGGAAGTGAACACGTTAGGTGGTCAAATAGATCGGGTTAACTTTTTTTCAGAAAAAAATGTCTCTTTTTTTAGTACCTGTTTGTTTCAAAATTTCTTTTGTTATTAAAATATATATTATACTTACATTGTTGTATTCATCCATTGCTACAATAAGATTATTGTATTCATCAATTGTATTTTATTGAAGTTGTCAAAATAAAAATATTCTGATTTATTGTGCAGTTTTTATAATGTATTTTACCATTTAAAGATGGGCCAACATTTAAACAACACACCCCTAGCTCGCGACTAAACCTTTCACAATACACCCCTAGCTCGCGACTGAACCTTTCACAATACAGCCCTATTTCGCGGCTGAACCTTTAACAATACACCCCTAGCTCGCGGCTCTGCATTTAAACAACCACACCCTACCCGGTGGCTCTGCATTTAAACAACCACACCCTACCCGGTGGCTCTGCATTTAAACAACCACACCCTACGCGGTGGCTCTGTCCTTAAACAACAACACCCTACGCGGTGGCTCTGCCTTTAAGCAACCACACCCTACGCGGTGGCTCTGCCCTTAAACAACCACACCCTACCCGGTGGCTCTGCCCTTAAACAACCACACCCTACGCGGTGGCTCTGCCCTTAAACAACCACACCCTACCCGCTGGCTCTGCCCTTAAACAACCACACCCTACGCGGTGGCTCTGCCCTTAAACAACCACACCCTACGTGGTGGCTCAGCCCTTAAACAACTACACCCTACCCGGTGGCTTTGCCCTTAAGCAACAACACCCTACCCGGTGGCTCAGCCTTTAAAAATACACTCAACCGGTGGTTCTCTAAAATGTTTTATTTACAAAAAGGCGCTTTACTCAAAGAGGGTTGAGGACCCTTGACTTAATGAAACCATTTCTAACTTCACATTTAACATTTTTTAAAATTACTATTGAGCATTTAAAAGATGTATTATCAAAGTAGTATGTACTGCCGGGTGGCCCAGGTGGCCCCAATATCACCGGCATGCGGTCTGAGGGGACGGGGGGGAATGGCACCGGCCCACCAGGATTTTCCCGGTCAGGTTCCTGGTTTTAACATTTACATGATGTAACTTTTATGGATGGAGGCGTTTAAGGTCCAGTATAGTTACTCCATAAAAGTTAGCTAATAAGCGATAGCTTGCCGATACTTTTATATTCAACTGGGTGGCCGAATGGTCTAAACTGAGCAAACCTCAAGTTGGTGTTCTTGAGTTCAATTCCAGGCAAAAGAGAAGAAATTCAAACCCGTAGATGGAGTCCCGTAGGGCGTATGAAATGAAACAATCCGACATGTGGAATATCAAGGGCTTGACCAAAAAATCTGATTGTTGTTTGGCCAACAACTCATGATTATCAATGTCTGCGAAAGATAAGTATTTCTTGATTTTCTATTACGTCTCAACCCGTCGAATCATCATCATTGTCTGCACTTTACATTAACAAAAACCAGAGCCTTCGTGTTTAAATATACTAAACTTTTATTATAGTTTTATTATGCTTCGCATTTTCTCAAAAATCGTACATAGCAAAAAAAATTAGTGTATCCAGCCAGTAACAGATCAATTTAAAAACAAAATATAAGTCCTTATTATTTAGATTATTTTCTTTGTCAAAAAAATGTCCACACTTCATTAAAATCAGAATTAATATATATTTAAATGTTTCTCTAAGAGAAGAGTAACTACAATGTAATATGTCTCTACTAGAAGATTTACCACAATGTAATAGGTCTCTACAGAAGACTAACTACAATGTAAAGGGTCTCTACTAGAAGACTAACTACAATGTAAAGGGTCTCTACTAGAAGACTAACTACAGTGTAATGGGTCTCTACTAGAAGACTAACTACAATGTAATGGGTCTCTACTAGAAGACTAACTACAATGTAATATGTCTCTACTAGAAGTCTAACTACAATGTAATAGGTCTCTACTAGAAGACTAACTACAATGTAATAGGTCTCTACTAGAAGACTAACTACAATGTAATGGGTCTCTACTAGAAGACTAACTACAATTTAATAGGTCTCTACTAGAAGACTAACTACAATGTAATGGGTCTCTACTAGAAGACTAACTACAATGTAATGGGTCTCTACTAGAAGGCTAACTACAATGTAATGGGTCTCTACTAGAAGACTAACTACAATTTAATAGGTCATTATGACATGTAACAAATAATTGATACTTTCTTCTTCTTTATTTCTTCTTTATTTTAAGGGCCCACGATCAATGAATCGTTCATTCTGGCTCCTGTTGCCTTACTTTAATAAGGGAGATAAATACTGAATAATGACTAACTACCATTTCAAGGGAGATAATAACCCAATACAATAAAACGTAAAATAAAAAACCTAAGTAGTGACGCTTATAGGACATTTAAGGACATTTTAGTCTAATTCGCATCCATATTACACGAGACAGAAATAATCGCCAATTAAAATCACTGGACGAATGATGTTTAATTTATAATTAAAATACCTTGGACGGAAACTGATATTTTTAATCACGAGCTGAAGACACCAATATTGTAAGGTTATTGAAAGATTATAAGAATGATGAATTGTAACACAAATTTTTGACATCATAATTATTCATATGAATGCCACAAAGACAGGACCACATACTGTACTACTATGACCACATATTGTACAAACATGACTACATACTGAACTACTATTCCCAAATATTGTACTAATATGACTACAAATTGAACTACAATAGTCCCATACTGGACTACTATGACCAAAGAATGTACTACTATGACCACATACTAAACTACTATGTCTACATATTGTACTACTTTGACACCCAAATTAAACTACCTAGACCACAAATTCTACAACTATGATCACATACTGACCCACATGAATGACCCAATATTGACGTTATACGATACACATGATTGAACAATATGTAACACATGACTGACCACCGATTAAGAGATAGTAGACAATAGTTCACTACCGAGTGAATCATTCGTCCGTTCATGGTTGACAGCACACAGACGCATTTTAAAGCTGACTGTTCACCACGGTCCGATGCACTTCCATTGTCGTTGACCAATTGGCCCAGGATAACGTTACAAAAGCTTTTTTTTTACATACGCCAGGCACGCAGTCATTCACGGTTGTGAGTCACGGTCGTGAGACAATTGAATATCCAATAACGATGGTCGCCCAAGCGTGGACAATGAACCTAAGGGGGCGTGTCTCAACAGACTTATTTTAACACACAAAAAAAGATCTTTGATGCATCTGCGCAGCGATCAAACAAGTACCGAGGACTCGATGAGTGAATTCTTACAAGTGGAGTCTGAACGCGTACACACAAAACTCTTCATGACGTTCGAGGGCGTCGTTTGATTAGGTATTTAAACTCATTGACCGCTGTTAAGTTTTTTTGTCCGGAAACTATCCGATTCGGCAACAGAGGCGTAACCTAAAAAAATTGCCAGCAAAACAGGGGCGGATATGGGCTCCCAGAACTGGCAAATGAGGCAAGCAATATATAGTTCTTTAAATGGGGGTCGAGTTCTTTTAATGCATGTAGAATTCCCCAGCCCCTAACCGCCACCCCCACCCCTTTGTTTAAATAAAATTGTATCGAGACCCACATATGGAATTGAGATCACCGCCCAAAAAGTTTCTGTTACCATGGACAACAAACAAACAATAAGTAGGCCAGATTTTGACCAATCGGATCGAAGCACAATGAACCCCAAGAATAAACCATCTAAAAAATGGATCACCCTAATCTTTGACATCTCTTTGTCATGCCCATCCAAGCGCACGTAAATTCACAATTCATGATTGATTATGTTCCATAATTCGATCTTTAAAAACACACAGAAAACTCAAAGGTCACTGAACCGAGACGGAGCAAGGGCGTCACTGGGGGAATCTTGAAAACGAGGGCGTCCACTGCAGCACTCTACAAAATCTCCTATACTACATAGGAATTCATGCTTATGGAATAATGTTCTAAATGTTTTCCTACCATTCAATGGTAAAATAGTTTCCCTTTTTTTTCCATCGAAAATAAATCAAGCTTCATTTTATGAATCATCCATACAATTATGTTCATCTTTAAGGAATCTCTAGAAATGATTGAGAACCACTGCCCCGTTGTATCATTTCATGACGGAGTCGGCCTCAGCCAACCATGGTTTCGAAATAAAAAGCATTGACATCAGCTGTCATCACACAACATTGGACGGAGATCTGAAATCGAGACTGGTCACCTCACTTCACCTCAGTAGTTGATGTTTTCATAACGGTTCATTTCAATGTTTCTTAATGCTCATGACTTTGACACCAAGAAGAAGGGTTAGTTAAAGAGTATTCGATTTCGTATACTCGGCCTGCAGTCGGATAATGTAATCGTTCAAGAAATTTAAAAATCGAATACTTCTTTCTTGTATTCAAGCACACTGTTCCTAAGTTACAAGGATTTAGGGATCTTTAATAATAAACTTTGAAATACAGTCATTTAATGTAATAGAGTCATATAATGTAATAGATCGACTCCAATGTAGAAACAATCATTGGATATCAGTTGGGTTGTGGATAACTGATAGTTATACCAACATGCTGACAGTGAAACGGATAACTTTATGTATGTGATCCATTGATAATTGGATGTGATAAGGTGATAAGAAAGTTGGAAATGGATCATGATTATTTCCAAGCCAATTCAACAGAAATCCCATCGGTTAAAATCAACATAATAAACGAGATTAGCGAGACTCATTGAGAATTAAGATAATAAACGAGATTAGTGAGACTCATTGAGAATTAATATAATACACGAGATTAGTGAGACTCTTTGACAATTAAGATAATAAACGTGATTAGTGAGACTCATTGAGAATTAAGATAATAAGCGAGATTAGTGAGACTCTTTGAGAATTATGATAATAAACGAGATTAGTGAGACTCATTGAGAATTAAGATAATAAAGGAGTTTAGTGAGACTCATTGAGAATTACGATAATAAAGGAGATTAGTGAGACTCATTGAGAATTAAGATAATAAAGGAGATTATTGACACTCATTGAGAATTAAGATAATAAACGAGATTAGTGAGACTCATTGAGAATTAAGATAATAAAGGAGATTAGTGAGACTCATTGAGAATTAAGATAATAAACGAGATTAGTGAGACCCATTGAGAATAAAGATAATAAACGAGATTAGTGAGACTCATTGAGAATTTTTGGTACATTCGAAGTTAATCAAGCGGCATACCTCTGAAACCTTAACTAATCTGTTACAAAGTTTGAGTTTACCTGAGAGAGATTTTGTGGACAAAGGTGTGTGCAACCGACCTCTGACGTGTTTTGTGGGAACGCCATCGAATTTCGGAGATGGACAAGCGGATTCTGGGATCGGTGTTGTTGATTGTCTGTAAGTATTTTACGTGTGTGTGTTTTGGGGGGGGGGGGGTAATTGTCTTACAAACACCACACTATTGTTATACACAAAAGTTCATTCCTTCATTGAGATGCCTTCTACACAATTTTCTATTCCCATCCCATCCATCCCCTGTGGCGTGACAGCCCATGAAGGGTTTTGGCCTGCCTCACCACTTCCTTTCACTCAGACCTAACTAATGCCTTTCTTTTCCATGTTTGGACTTTCAGCTGCTGTAGATAAAATATCATGTCCATATCCATGCATAGGTCGATTTCCATTGGTATCAGTCCGGATTTTGTGTTCTGCTGCTTGGCTTTCGTAACGTTTCGTATTCCCATTACAACTACTAAATGTTCCGCTGGAATGATAATCTTTTGTTTCATTGAAAGAAAAACGGATAAAATGAAAAAAGAAATATTTCTTTAACGACATGAACGGCTAAGAAAGGTTGAATTGGTTTAATTGTATTGAACCCTTCGGTGGGTTAATGCTACCGACCAGGTCAGTAGATTTAATGATGGTTAATAGGTTATTTGATGGTCAGTAGGTTTACTGAGGGTCAGTAGGTTTACTGAGGGTCAGTAGGTTTACTGAGGGTCAGTAGTTTTACTGAGTTCAGTAGATTTACTGATGGTCAGTAGGTTTACTGAGGGTCAGTAGGTTTACTGAGGGTCAGTAGGTTTACTGAGGGTCAGTAGGTTTACTGAGGGTCAGTAGGTTTACTGAGGGTCAGTAGGTTTACTGAGGGTCAGTATGTAGTAGGTTTACTGAGGGTCAATAGATTTACTGATGGTCAGTAGGTTTACTGATGGTCGGTAGGTTTACTGATGGTCGGTAGGTTTACTGAGTGTCAGTAGGTTTACTGAGTGTCAGTAGGTTTACTGAGGGTCAGTAGAACAAAAGAACCGACAAGGTCAGTTTAGTCAATCACACTGACATACATATCTTGGTTGAGGCTTGAGCTTGCCCTCTTCAAGGCCCGGCTAGTGCATTGGCAACCATCTCAATCTGCTGGTCTATGCCGTATAACATTGTCATGACCTAGGACTCCACTGCTGCCACCGACTCACATACAGCATCCAATGTAGGGCACGAAAATAACAGATGAGCCAGCGTCTCCGGGAACAGCATACAGTGCCGACAGGTCGGGTCCCTGTTGTTGTCTAGCCCGCTGAAGTATGAGTTGGTAGAGCAGGGCTCGGTTCTCACCAGACTCTGGTGTCGGCGACCCAGTTTCCAACAGGGGTCTAGCCTGCTAGGAATCAGGCATATTAGCGATTACACCTCTGACATTCATGCTGTCTGCCCATTGTCCGTGCCAGTTTGTTCTTGAGTGGTCTGCCAGCTAGTTTGTTGTTGTTGTTGTTGTTTTTTTTTACACCGAGACACGTGACTCGTGTTTCTGGCTGGGACAGGGCACCCCAGTTTTGGTCAGTGTGTCTGCTTTCTTACTGCGCTTCATGTTGACGTGGGTGTGTATCCTTTGAACCGCTGCTTTGCCTCCCATTCTCTCAATCATTGCACGTCATCCAAGATGGCGACAACCAAAATAGGTGATACAGTCTTCTTTATTCAATATCAAGAGAACTGAGAATCTGAGAATACGATTGAAGTCATTCACACTAAACAGGTCACTTAAGGTCATTTAAGTCGTTGGTATTGAGCAATTCCGTTGGTTCAGCTAGGTGGACCTATTCCCTCTACTTATGATGTCCCACAAGGACCAAATCGATCTTATCTTAAAGGTTAACATGTAAACTAACAATATGTTTGGCAAAAAAGATCAGATTTGTTTATAGTCCGTTTAAAGATTAACTCTTCTTGCAGGTACCATCGGGAAGGTGGCGACTTTAACGGAGACCGATTTTCACCTGTTCATGGTCAGTAACTCTGTGTACTTCTTGTCCAAAACAATCACCGCGACGCTGGAGACGGCCAGCGGCTACTGCGCCTCAGTCTCCGCCGACCTGGCCCTCTTCGACACCAACCTGGAATACCACGCCGTTATCGCCACAGTCGATAGACTTCTCTACGCCACCAACAGCATCAGCGTGACCGGAATATGGATCAACTTCACAGCCGCGGACCGCAATGGTGACAGTGCGCCGGAATTTTACTGGAGAAACGAATTATTTTCTGCTGGCATCTGGGCGTCGACCGATCCCGATGGCACTTGCAAGAACCTAGCGACCCTGAGCACTTGCTGCGCCAGGGTTGGGGTCGGTTCTCTACTCACCAACGGACTTCGAGATACGTCGCCAACTTCCACGTTTTCGTTCCTGTGCAAGGCGAACAACGAGTGTGCTGACGGAACGGCGAGGTGCAATCAGATGTGCACGGATAAAACTATTGGCTACGCCTGCTCGTGTAGGACGGGATACGCCTTGGGTAACGACAACGTAACGTGCCTGGACGTCAACGAATGTAACCGCACGACGTCACCGTGCCAGCAGACGTGCAACAACACGGACGGGTCCTACACGTGTGGCTGTTTCCATGGATACATGTTCGACGCGGGGAACACGAGCTGTGTTGACGTCGACGAGTGTAACACGACGAGCCCGTGTCAACAGATCTGTAACAATGTTAACGGGTCGTACTACTGCAGCTGTAACACTGGTTACTTTTTGGCCAACGACTCCACGGCGTGCATGGATATCAACGAATGTAACAACACATCGATGGTTTGTGACCAAATTTGTAACAACACAGAGGGAGGTTACACACTGAATAACGATAACACAAGTTGCTCTGATGTCAACGAGTGCATCCATTCTCCGTGCAATCAAACTTGTAACAACACAGACGGTTCATTCGAGTGCAGTTGTGACGTGGGTTATGTGTTAAACACTGACCAGCGGTCTTGTGATGACGTCGATGAGTGCATGACGTCACCTTGTCAAGTTAATTGTACTAACACTCATGGTGCCTACTTCTGCTCGTGTTCCACCGGATATACCATCCATGCCGATGCTAAATCGTGTGTGGATATTGACGAGTGCTCCATGAACTCTAATATATGTGATGGATTGTGTAAAAACAGTGTTGGTGGATACACATGCGAATGTCCAACTGGATATAAATTAAATTCATCCAGATGTATGGATATAAATGAATGTGATGAAGATCTTCATAACTGTTCACACAGTTGTTACAACACAGAAGGTTCTTATAACTGCTCTTGTAACATTGGCTATAAGCTTGCCATTGACTCAGTAACATGCGAGAGGATTAATATATGCAATAACGGAGTTCTAATCTGCGAGCAAAACTGTACCATCCCTGGCAATAACATGACTTGCTCTTGTAATCCAGGGTTCGTTCTTGACATCCATGACAACATGTTGTGTCTTGACATTGATGAATGCGCCTCTGCTAACCCCTGTCACCAGAAATGCACCAACACCCAAGGTTCCTACTCGTGTTCTTGTAACAACGGATTCACCCTCGACGACGATCTCGTCACTTGTCAGAAGAAACCAATCGACAGCTCGTGCCCATGCACGTGTTTGTATTCAACTCGTACGGCATTCCTCACGCCACGTTTGGTTCAACAAGAGATCGCAGAGATGCGCAAAAAGCTGCGCATGATCAAGACCGGTTTTCTCTCCTACCGACTCACGAAAATCAGCTCAGACGACAGCCGTTATTCTGCACAGTCGGTCGGCTACAGCGGGGTCGCCATGACCTGTTTGATAATGGCGTTGGTTCTGGCATCAGATGTGATATATATTTTCCGCTTTATCATTGGTCGTTTTAAACGGTTGTTGTGATAGCTAGTATGCGAATGTAATGCAACTAACATTAAACAAAGAGATTCGTGCTGAAATAGTGATTTTGGACGTTTCTTCTTGTTAACTTTGAACATGTTAGGGAACTGTCACTTGTATTTCCTGGCGTCCCAATGAAATATAATAAAATGTGTTTTGTTTGAATTCATGGGCTTACCACCATATCAATTGCTTTATCTTAACGATTGCTTTATTTCCTAACAATTGCTTTATTTCCAGTCATAAAGATATTTTTGTTATAATCCCTTTCTTCGTTCATTGTTGCCCCCTAAACTCGCCCCTCACATCCTAAGCCCCCCCATCCCAAAGTCTCCCGTTGGCGCCCAACCTTCTGCCATATCCAATCCCTCGCACCATGATCACTAAATAAAAAACATATTATCACTAAGTATCGGTGGTCAAGTTATTCTTTCAAATACTTGAATGAGATGAAATAAATTTACAAACACTCAAAGAATGGCCATTGGCTGATTGAGAGAATGTACTGGTCCGTGCAAACCGGTGGTTATTCTTTGTGCGATTAGTTAAACAGTGTGCTAAATTTAAAAAAAACAAAAAACAAACAAACTTTCAGCGATTAGGGACTCAGAAAGAAATCAGATGAGTTCCTGTTGAGAGTTTTTTAAAAAATACATTCAAAGTTCGGAAATGACAGAAATACACCGTCGGAAATACATCGACGGAAATACATCGTTGGAAATACACCTACGGAAATACACCGTCGGAAATACACCTACGGAAATACACCTACGGAAATACACCTACGGAAATACACCGTCGGAAATACACCGTCGGAAATACACCGTCGGAAATACACCTACGGAAATACACCGATGGAAATACACCATCAACTGCTCCATTAAACATGAAGCTCAAATCTGTCCAGTTTTCTATTACATATATTTTTACTTTGGAAAAAAATTGCCAACTTTCATTGTTAGGAAAGTCAACAAATGACAACTTTAAAAAAATTCAGCGGATTTTTGTGGATCAACAATTTAATATATGTAAGAATGAGCTAGGCCAGGGGCGTCAACTCGATCGCTCGGCGGGCCAAAACTCAAATCACATGTAACGTTGCGGGTCGAACAGGATAAACATTAAATAAGGGGAAAATTAATCTTTAAAGACAACCAAAAAAAACATGTAAATAACAGAAAACAGAAAAAAAAAGTTTAAATCATTAAAAATCATTGGCATACCCATGTTCGTTCTTATGACAATTCGTCAGAGCTGAATACTTGGCATATGTTCTTGGCTACAAAAACAAGCAAGTTCGTTTATGTTGGGAGTAACGTTATATGTCATTGAGATTCTCATGATGGACTGCACGTGATATTCGGTGAGGAGCTACTCACAATTTAAGCTTTGTATTTTTAGCATTTAATAAGAGTTACATTTTTTAACCATAAAAAAAAAAAATTTATTAAATTTATTTTTTTCCGTAATGAATTAAATCAATTTAAATAAAATGTAACGCTACATAAATAATTAAAATAGCGAAATGCAGCTCAAGCAATATTTTTTTCTTCAAATTGACAAAAAAATAGAATAAATGTAATTTAAAATAAATGTTTGACCTATTTGTTTTACCATTTTATGTTATTAACATTTCAAGGACGATAAAAATTTGCTAAAGGTGTGTGTGTTTCTCTCTGTGCGTGTGTGTGAGTTTTCGGTAGGCGATGTCCTTACGTCATCTTGCCCCGTGAATGAGTATTAGCTGACCACAAGTTCGGTACCGCATTAGGGTGTGGCTGACTGTGAATGAGTATTAGCTGACCACAAGTTCGGCACCGCATTAGGGTGTGGCTGACTGTGAATGAGTATTAGCCGACCACAAGTTCGGCACCGCATTAGGGTGTGGCTGACTGTGAATGAGTATTAGCCGACCACAAGTTCGGTACCGCATTAGGGTGTGGCTGACTGTGAATGAGTATTAGCCGACCACAAGTTCGGTACCGCATTAGGGTGTGGCTGACTGTGAATGAGTATTAGCCGACCACAAGTTCGGTACCGCATTAGGGTGTGGCTGACTAAAAATAGTCTCTCTTGACCTTGTTTACAACTAGAAAAAATATATAGTCTGTATTATTAGAATTTAGAATTTAGTAGAAAAATTTAGAGAAATCAGGAAAACACGCACCACCTAGAGAAATTGAGCGACAGGAAGGAAGAGAGAGCGCCATTGTTGCTATCACTATTACAGCAGAGATATTCCTTAACAACATTAAGAGACAAAGATTTGTGAGTTTATATTTACTCTCTGTGTGCGTGTACCCCTTTTTTAACTACACTGTACCCTCCTCAACATTGTACCAGTACAAGCGAACACTCTACTGTAAGTCAATAGCTTTAGTTTTATTTATTTTTGATTTTGTAATTGGAAATTAACATTTAAAAAATTATTAATTGTAATTAGACCTCGTTTGGGTACAGTTTTCGTTGTTAGTGTATTTGACAACAGGTATCGTATTTGTTGTGTAGTGTTTTTCATCGAGCCATATACTCAAATAAGAGATAAAATTATCTATACTGATAACAGTACGTAACAGTCCGTTTTTGTGTGTGTCTGTGTGTTTCTGTGTCTGTGTGTTTCTGTGTCTGTGTGTTTCTGTGTGTGTGTGTGTGTGTGTCTCTGTGTGTGTGTCTGTGTGTGTGGTTGTGTGTGTGGTTGTGTGTGTCTGTGCGTGCGTGCGCGTGTGTGTGTGTAGCCGATTAATTTACGTACTGAGCTTTGGTATGGATTTAAATTTAATAATACATTAACATATTGTTGAAATATTCGGAAATAAACGATGAACTACTTTAAATATGGAAGAGAAATGTAAATGGCATGCATGGCCTGGCAAACGGGAGTTAGGACATTAGGCACCGCCAAATGGTTTTGGGGTATTCAAATGGTATTGGGGTATTCAAATGGTATTGGGGTATTCAAATGGTATTGGGGTATTCAAATGGTATTGGGGTATTCAAATGGTATTGGGGTATTCAAATGGTATTGGGGTATTCAAATGGTATTGGGGTATTCAAATGGTATTGGGGTATTCAAATGGTATTGGGGTATTCAAATGGTATTGGGGTATTCAAATGGTATTGGGGTATTCAAATGGTATTGAGGTATTCAAATGGTATTGTGGTATTCAAATGGTATTGGGGTATTCAAATGGTATTGGGGTATTCAAATGGTATTGGGGTATTCAAATGGTATTGGGGTATTCAAATGGTATTGGGGTATTCAAATGGTATTGGGGTATTCAAATGGTATTGGGGTATTTGTAAAACTTATACAAAAATAGAGGTAATGTGATTAACTTACTACAGTAAATCTATTTCATTGGGTGGAAAAATAATGTGTGCTTTATTATGTGACTAGTCAGATAGTTAAGTCCGATGATGTTACGGTCGTGAAAATTAGGTTTTAGATGTTCTTTCAAGATAAATAAATACCAGTTACAGTAATATCGGGAAATGGCGTTGAGACCCAGTGGACACATTCACATAAGCTCAGTGAAGTGGGGAAATGGCGTTGACACCCTGTGGACACATTCACATAAGCTCAGTGAAGTGGGGAAATGGCGTTGACACCCTGTGGACACATTCACATAAGCTCAGTGAAGTGGGGAAAGAGAACAAAGTTGACAAGATTTTGTTTAACTAAGGTCATCGCAATTTTTCCACTCTGCAAAAAATTCAGTTCAATGTCGATGATAAGGGATGGTCAAATATTTATGGGGATAAACATATGTTTAAAAAATGTATCCTCTTCACAACCGGCCCTGTCCCAACTAAACATATTTGATATGAATAGTACTACGTGGGGAAAAAAATCTGTCACGCAGCAAGCTTTCATGCGTGAAGTCTGAACTACGCTCAGTTAGATTTTTTAAAATCTTTATGGGAGGTGATTATTATATTAATTATTAAAGAGCCACGGGTATGGTGTGAGACTCTCTGTAGGACTGTTGTAAAAGGCTGTCAGGTAGGGTGTAGGTCTGTTTATAGGACTTTTGTTTAAAGGCCGGCAGGCAGGGTGTGGGACTATCTTGTAGGACTGTTGTTTAAAGGCCGGCCTATATAATAGAAAATGAGAAGCTAATTTTTTTTTTTACCACTCGGACCCACTGGTATTTCTGAAAATAACTGGATCCGGTTTGTTGTTTTTTTTAAATGGTGCACCCTGTTGAGCCCTAAATAATATCACGAAATGTGATAAATATGATATAGGCCTAGAGAAAACAATTATCTGTCTTAAGTCGGGGGCAGTATTCAAAACTTAAATTCTGATGTCTTTACTTTTGTTTGACTTGATCTCTTTTGTGGCGATCTCGAAAATTCAAGCAACCGCCAGCCCCCCCTCACCTTTTTTTTGTTTCATTTATTTTTTCCCCATTTATTTTTTCCCCACTATATTCGTGCGCACCGTTCAACATTTATATTCGCACCATTCTTTTCTTTGAGTTTGACGTTCACTAACTTGCATCAATTTCATTTGATGAATATTTCTCCCCTCTTCGCACACATTGGTGCGCACCATTCAGCACTCATCACTTTACACAAAAAAAAAAATAAAAAAAAAAAAAAATTTTAACTTAAGGTTTGACTTCCGGTGAACCAGTGCTAACGAGATTCATTAACGCTTACTTAAAAGTAACTTGTTGATAACTTTAGATTTGAATCGTTTTAGGTTCTCTTTAATGACCACCGGGGTTTGAAAAGTGTGTGTGGGTGGGGCGGGTGTCTTAATCTTTGAACGATTTCTGTTTGATTGGGTAATCGATCACCACAATCGAAAACTGCAGGTTCGTTCTGGTCTACAAACAAGTTCAAACGGATTAAAGAATCTGTAACGTACAACTGAATTGTTCATAATATTTTCGGATTTTTTAGTTTTACAGAAGTTGATTTTCTCTCTCTGCAGTGATCCTCATACTGTTTAGTGGCCATCCGCACACATTTCTTTTTGTAAAAACTAATGCAACCACAATCAAACTCTGTGGCGGAAAAACCCTAGGGTAAAAAAATCCCAACCCCACCTCTAAAACAGAAACACAAAAATTAGCTATTTTTCTAACGTTTCTATAGATAGTAATTATTTTTTAAAGGTATGTTTTCCACAAATTTAGAACCCCTGAAATGTCTTCCTTAGAGCACCCGCAACAAACAGAGGCAAGTCCTTTATGTGTTGATGACCGTGTTGTTTCAAAGAACTTCAAATTTTAAAGACGGTCCTAAACTCTCTATATATCGGGACCACTACGCCTGAACCTATTATGTACGCCTACTTGCATCATTTTGTCTCAAGTGTTGCTGTACTTCTTGCTGGACGACTGCGCCAGTTTCAGACTTGTGTGAACAGCTCAGTTAACTCACCAGTTAAAGTCTGCCTCAACACACATGTATTCATGTATATATGAATTTAGGTTAAAATAGTTTATATATATATATATATATATATATATATATATATATATTCCGCTTGGTACTATTCATATAATATATGTTTAGTTGGGGGAGGGCCGGTTGTGAAGATGAAGCAGGACACACCAGAAGTGTACACACATGTATTTATATATATATGTATATATGTTAAAATATTTTATATATATATATATATATATATATATATATATATATATTCCGCTTGGTACTATTCATATAATATATGTTTAGTTGGGGGAGGGCCGGTTGTGAAGATGAAGCAGGACACACCAGAAGTGAATATATAAAAGAGATAGTAACATTTGTGTCTCTATGTCATTGCTGCGTCTCACTATACGTTTAAATAACGTCAAATGCGTCACGTTGAATTAAGTTAAATTACTTTCTAACATACTCTAACATACAAAAATACATACGATTAAGATACGCGTTAGAAACGAAATAGTGTTAGAATATTATCCATAATACCCCACACAAGAGAACTCCACGCAAGCATTGAGAACCGGTGGATTCAGTCACAATCTATTCACTCGAACTCTGGAGTGGACGAGGTTTTTTTCCGTTAGACCAGCGGGGTTTTGTCTCAATCGATCTCTAACCGATAAGTTTTCTCATCAAGTGAGAGCCATCCAAGGTCATACCAATACTGTTAAAGGGTAACCTGCTTTTACTTTCCAGATCTCAATCAGTTTTTAAACTGATGCCGGCATGATGTCTCAATAGACTGCCATGATGAAACTTTAATACAGCCTCCAGGAAACAATTCATACATTCAAGTCAGGAAGTAAAATTAAGTTTCAAAATTTTTTAAAAAGTTTTAAAAAATAGTGGATGAAAAGATATGAGTTTCAGAACTCTGGGACCATTGAGAGGTCTCCGGTGTACGACTATTGCTTCCATCATCTCGGGCTATGCTGAGCTTGACCGGGGCTGGAGTTATAAAGCAAGTTTCGAGTACAGATGTTCACAAAAAGGCGTTATACGTTCATATCTATAATTACTTACTGACATTATATTTTTAAAATTTCAACAACGAGTGCATCTGAAGAGTTCGGTCCTGGGGCACAATGAACTGAAAATGCCATATGTATTTTGCTCAGTACCAATGATAACATTTGGGTGCAAGCTGTTGAGTAAAGATACATTCTTCGAGAAACAAAAAAGATCTGTTTAATAGTTTGTGTGATTCCATTTAGAACACAATCGTGACGAATTTCTCAATTTCTTTATAACAAAACTCAGTTTTATTTCTGGCAAACGTTGGAAAGGTTGTTTCTTTTTTTCTTTTTAAAATGCACCACGTGTTTCTGACAGCAGTTTTACTACTCACCTGTAAGTATATTTCAAACTTCGGACATTTTAGTTATTTAAGAACGTAAACTAGTTTGTGTGTGGCGTTATATGCCTCCCCTAACGATAAATAGCCAAACTGGTTTCCATTACTTTGGGATCATCAAAAGCGTATTACATAGTCCCTATGCACACTGCACATTTTATTTGGTGTGCCATTGTGGGGGGGGGTGGGGTGGCTAAGAGAAAAAGCAATAGCACAGAAAAATGTATAAAATTTCGCACAATTTTAATCAACTACAATTTTTNTGGGGGGGGGGGGGGGTGGCTAAGAGAAAAAGCAATAGCACAGAAAAATGTATAAAATTTCGAACAATTTTAATCAACTACAATTTTTTCAATTTCAATGGAAAGTTGGAACTGATGGGAAGTTTGGGACAAATGGGAATTTTAGATCTAATGGGAATTTTGGATCTAATGGGAAGTTTGGATCTAATGGGAATTTTGGATCTAATGGGAAGTTTGGATCTAATGGGAATTTTGGATCTAACGGGAATTTTGGATCTAATGGGAAGTTTGGATCTAATGGGAAGTTTGGATCTAATGGGAAGTTTTGAACTAATGGGACGTTTGGAAATAGTGGGAAGTTTCGGAATTATTGGGAAGTTTTGAACTAATGGGAAATTTGGAAATGATGAGAACTTTGGAACTGATCGTAATGTTGGAAATAATGGAAAGTTTGGAACATGAGCTTTTTGGATAATGAGAGGGTCAATATCCTCGTGTAAAACAAAAGTGTAAACAAAACAACAGTCTGATATGAATTCTGTTAACTACACTGATTACAAATAACAGGCGACTTTTGCGTAGTATTTTGAGGGTTAGGGCTCAGAGTCATGCTTAATAACGCATCCGCAATATACCGACCATCCCAGCCTTTAAAACTGCCCTCAAGACCCAACTCTCACCCCTCTCTAACGGATAAACAACGCTCAATGCTGGTGGGTGGTGTCCCTCACTAGACAGGGGTAGATAGTACTTGGGTGGGTGAGATCAAGCTTTTCACCAATTATTGCTTTAAAATGTATAATTTTCTGTAATTGCTAATTTTTATGTGAAGCGCAGTGAGCCTAGCTCTAGGCTGGGGTACTGAGCAGTGAGCCTAGCCCTAGGCTGAGGTACTGAGCAGTGAGCCTAGCCCTAGGCTGAGGTACTACGCTGTGGTACTATGCTGTGGTACTACGCTGTGGTACTACGCTGTGGTACTACGCTGTGGTACTACGCTGTGGTACTACGCTGTGGTACTACGCTGTGGTACTACGCTGTGGTACTACGCTGTGGTACTACGCTGTGGTACTACTGCGCAATATAAAACCCATAATAATAATAATAATAAAATTTATTGAGCCATGTTCCCCCCACGGTCCAACAGATGTCATCTGTAATGCGTTCATGTGAAACTCTGAAATAAAGGGAGACAGATCAAGAATTGTAAAACTTTATTGAGTTATCTTCAATTATCCTTCTTACAGACATAGTGAGACTGGAGGACATTCTTATTAAAATTAAAGATGTTTTGGTTTCGATTCTTTTTTTTTTTTCTTTCTCAGAAGAAAAATGAAATAAAACAACATATTTCTTTTCGTATATTTTTCTTAAATTTCTACTTGATGAAATAAGCAGTTCAGTACATATCATTAATGTTAACAGTAAGAGACACAACGGAAAAAAAAACAACATCATAATAAAAATAATAACAAACATCTAACGTGGTCTTTAACAACGGAGACGCGTACCGTAAATAAAATAAAAACAATAAAAGACCTTAAATAAGTGAAGATTTCTTCTCTAAAATCTTAATGTGTAAAACCAAAGAGTCTGAAGTTCGACGAGGCTACGTGAACAAAAAGGGAAAAAATGTTGAACTCTCTGAAGTGAACAGGCGCTATTTAATTAAAAAAGTTATTATTTTTTAAATTCATTTTATTTCTATTTTTTCACCCAACTACCCAGCTCACCAAAAAAAACAATATTTTAAAAACAACAAAAACAAGCTAAACATTTTTTTTATTTAAGGAGTGCCCCTTAAAAACATATCTATAATTCTAATTTTATTCAGGGAGTGCCCCTTGAAAATATAAAAAGTTACATTTTTATTCAAGATAAATATCCACGACATCGCACCCACTAGTGGCAACATGTTCGAATTTAAATAAAGTGTAAATTTAACTATGTTAAATTCAACAATCAGTAATCTGTATGCGGTTTAGCGTGATTGTCTAAATGGGGGTTCGTGTCATTGTCTATACTGGGTTTAATTTCAGTTTCTATATGGGATTAGTGTCATCGTTTCCAGTTTCAGATCTACTTTAATGTACATGAAAAGCTTAACCCCCCCCCCCCCCCCCTAACGGTGGTCAATGTTGAACTAACGAAAAAAATCATACATTTGAAACATGAGCATCCTAATGTTTTGTATAAAGTTCTCAAAATTAATACACACGTCGTTGAGAATATAAAAAAAAAAAAAGTTTCTCAAAAATTAATTTAACTTTAAACATTCATTTCCTTAGGTGCAGTGAACAATGGTCAAGCGTTGAATGCGTCCGACTTTTACAACCTGTCGATAGGAGGCCGTACCTACTTCCTGTCCAAGTCCATAACCGCCGACCACCAGACTGCTGGGACGTACTGCGTGTCAATATCAGCAGATCTGGCCTTCTTCGACACGAACGCGGAATACAGCACCGTCACCAGCTACCTGAACTCCTTCTTGCGGTCAGCCTCACCCACCATCAACGGAATATGGATTGAGATAGATCCAAAGGTGGCAAACCTCGACTTACGAACAGATCCCTATTGGAAAAAAGAAGCGTTTTCTAGCACAATATGGGCATCGGGAGAGCCAAACGACAAATGTGTGTCGATATGGGACATTGCTAACTGCCACGTCATCATTGGAGTTGACGCCTCGTTTAAAACGACCGGACTCTACGACACGAGTTCATCGAGTCCTTACTGGTTCCTGTGTAAGGTGAACAACGAGTGTACGGACGGAACCGAGAACTGCGACCACGTCTGCAACGAACTGGACATCGGGTACACGTGCTCGTGTAGGACAGGTTACGTCCTGGACGGGGACGGACATACATGCAATGATGAGAACGAGTGTAACAGGACAACTTCACCTTGTCAGCAGACGTGTAACAACACGGTCGGGTCGTACACGTGCGGGTGTAACAAAGGGTACACGTTAAACGGCGTCGGCGGTAAATGCTTCGATAACGACGAGTGCGCCACGTCACCCGGCGCGTGCCAACACGTCTGCAACAACACGATGGGTTCGTTCGTCTGCAGCTGTTACTCGGGGTTCGAGCTCGCCAGCGATGCGAGACACTGTGCCGACGTCGACGAATGTAACAGGACGAATCCTTGTCAACAAATTTGTAACAACGCGAACGGTTCCTTCTCCTGTGGCTGTAGGTCTGGGTTCGTCCTCGGCAACGATTCGACGTCTTGTCTTGACGTTGACGAGTGTGTGGTCACCACAAATGGCTGCCAGCAAGGGTGTAACAATGTGGTCGGTTCGTATTTTTGCAGTTGTAACAATGGGTATTCCTTGGCCAGCGATTCCAAGACCTGCCTGGATCTCAACGAATGTAACAATGTTACAAATCCTCCTTGCCATCATCTATGTAACAACACCGACGGGTCGTTTTATTGCAGCTGTCACTCGGGTTTCTACCTGGCGCCCGATTTGAGAACCTGCCTGGACACCAATGAATGTTACGTCACACCGACGGTTTGCGACCAGGTCTGTAACAACACAGAGGGCGGTTACACGTGTAACTGTTACCATGGTTTCACGCTCGGGAATGATAACACAAGTTGCTCTGATATCAACGAGTGCATCCATTCTCCGTGTAATCAAACTTGTAACAACACACACGGTTCATTCCAGTGCAGTTGTGACGTAGGTTTTGTCTTAAACGCCAACCAGCGGACTTGTGATGACGTGAATGAATGTGTGGCGTCACCCTGTCAAGGCAACTGCACCAACACAGACGGTTCCTACTTCTGCTCGTGTCCGACTGGATATGACATCCATTCCGATGGTACATCGTGTGTGGATGTGGACGAGTGTGCCATCAATACGACAGTTTGCCTTGGAGCGTGCACGAACACGAATGGTGGATATGTATGTGGATGCCCAACCGGATACACCCCACAGCCATCAATGTGTTTGGATATTAATGAGTGCGACCGTAACAATGGAAACTGCTCACACATTTGTAACAACACGGACGGAAGTTACAAATGCACTTGTGGAGACGGTTACAAACTGTTTTCAGATCACGTCACGTGTCAGAAAATCAACCAATGCAACAACGGGACACTGAACTGCGAGCACAACTGTACCATCTCGGGCCCTTCCGTCGCGTGTACGTGCAACCCTGGATTCGTTCTTGACACCAATGACAACTCGACATGTCATGACATCGATGAGTGCAGCACTCATCCGTGTAACCACACGTGTCACAACACACTCGGGTCATACACTTGTTCGTGTAACATCGGGTTCACCCTCGACGACGATCTCGTTACCTGTAGGAGAAAACCAATCAAAAACTCGTGTCCTTGTTCTTGCCGGTTTCTCGGTGGGAAAAGGACGCTGTTGGAAATCCGGCGAGAAATATCTGAAACTCGTGCGGAACTGCTCGTGATGAAAACGGATCTCTTGTCGTACAGGTTGACCAAAACAAGCGCAGACGACCAACGACCTTCGGCGCAGACGATAGGTAGTGGCGGTATTGCCATAGCCGGTCTGATCTTTGCATTAATTTTGGTGCCAGATGTCTTAACGGCTGTTGGAGTTATTTTGGATCTGTTTCTTGGAAGGAAGATACTTGGCGAGAGTCAGGAGATAGGAGGGATTTGATGCGATAGCCTTGTTGTGTAAAATAATTGTTGTAAATATACAAATTATGTCGTGTTCTTATTTAAAGTCAACAAGTTTCTTCTTTTTTAATGTTAGAGGTGCATAATATTTAAATTATATTAATTTAATTTAAAGTGTATAACTTGTTAGGTTTTATTAAAAGTAATAGAACAACTTCCCTTATAAATGCCCAGCTCATTACAGTGATCAGTGAGTGGTCCTTGTTCCAACGTCAAACATTGTCCGTGTCTGCAAATCTCAACAGTGCCGTGACCGACCCTATAGCCACAGAGAACACAAACGTGTAGCCTCTGGTAGGCTGACTTGGAAAAACTGAATATGAGACGTCAGCTTAGATTTATGGGCTGGATGTCACATAAAGTATATGCACTGTTGTAAAAGAATATGTCCAGGAAAAAATTCTTTATATTAATAAATGGGCAATCCACACCAAACAATTCTTTAAAATTCATCATTGTCAATACAAAATGCTAACCGTCTATCAAATCAAATATAATCCCTTTAAAAAAATAAAAAAAACTCCTGAGGCTCTCTAACACACACCTTTTACACCTGTTGTTTCAATCCCACCCCCCACCCCACCTTTCTTTTTAACATCAGACAGACTGCAACTAAAAATAAGGGTAACATATTCACTGGCTGATATCCCAGAAACAAAATACATGCCACGTCATCAGACTGGTTACCGGAAATTTGATCGACAGAAATTTCGTCGAAGGCAAAATTGATCGACGGAAATTTGATCGAATCTTTTTTTTCTTTTTTTTTTCAGTCACGCGTTCACATTTCCGTCAAATTTCTTTTTGGACGCACCATATTATATGGCCAAACATAATAATGCGTTCAAAAATAAATTTGAAGACAAATTTTACTTAAAAACTGAAGAAGAAAAATATTCCACCAAATTTCCATTCGATCAAATTACATTCGATCAATTTACCGTCTACAAAATTTCTTTCGATCAAATTTCCGGATACGCATCAGACTCCAACGAGCGACGCATTTCCGTGTCACAATCACAACAAAAAAAAAAATGTAATCGGTCAGGAAATATATATATACACATTATTTGATGACGTAATAATGTGTCGTTGGGGGTGAGGGATGTGACGTGTTTTAAAACAATGGTTCGAAAATTAATTGACAACTGATTAAGACAGGCAGGCATGGAGGAAGGGAGTGAGAGAGGGGGGTAGAGAGAGGTAGAGAGAGAGGGAGTGGGAGATTGGGAGGGGAAGGATGGAGGGAGGGAGAAACTGTCAGAAAAACAGAGAGAAAGACAGAGAGGGCGAAAGACAGAGAAAGACAGACAGAGAAGGAGAGCAAGACATTGGCTAGAAAGAAATACCAATTATCCTTTGAAATATTTATTTTTTTAATTTAAAAATTGTTTTGATATGAATTTTGTTCGCAGTTATCCCCATGGTAACACGTCTGCTCGTATGCAAGAGAATCAGCCTGCTTCTGAAACAATCCTAACGTTGATCCCGGTACATCAGAGCCAACACTATCACGCCAGCGCCGCATTACAGCGGCAACATGCATAAACAGATAGACCGGCCTCAACATGTTTTGTCCTCACCTACATATCGTTCATTTAAGAAAACAGTCTTTCAAGATCGAACGTCAATATGATAGATTATAGCTGAAATCTATTTTGATTTACAAAGCCCCACATTTATTATAATGAGACATCGACAGAAAAATTATCGTTACCAGAAACAAGTGGGGCCATAAACGGTTTTATTTTATAGAATTGTATGATTAAATATTGACTGTATTGATTTTTAATGAGGCCGATGTGTTGCAATAAAATATTGATACGTAAGCCTCTTCTTTTTGTTTGGGGGATATGGCATGCATGACGCTAGTGCTCATGGGAGGGATTCTCAATTAGAAGATGAATTGACCATTAAACTGAAATTGAACTTTAGAGATATATAAAAATATCATTTTCAAGTACAATGTGTGTGTGGGGGGGGGGGGGGGGGGGGAAGGGGGAGGTTTGCCATGGGCAGCACTTATTTTAAGGCGGCATTAAAGGTCCAAAACATTTGGCCAAGGGTCATTGCTAAACTTAATGTGGCCTGGCGGGCTAAATAATGCAGCCCGCCGGAACATCGCACATGAACTTCTGTCTTCTATAAATGTGCGTTTAATTTAATTTTTGGTATAAAACGTACATTTATAATGAATAAAATATGTGCATAAATATAGATGTATAATAATTTGGGAATAGTGTGCATTGAAAGCAAATAAATATTAATGTTCATCGTTTATTTTCTTGTTTATTTTATGTGATAGGATGCGTCCTGTAAACAGTTTACTCACACGCATAATGGCCGTTTAAGCTATTTCGTTTCACCGCCCCAACATGTTTCCTGTTTTGAGCTATATACTGTATGTATTGTGGTTTACGTTAATTTTAAACTTTGTAATGGGAGTCGCTTAGTCACTTCCTTGTTTGGTCACGTGATATGAGTAAGTCATCACTAGGCTGCAACACACAACAAAAGATACTTCATCAGTGCTTCCCCAATGTTATGTTAATTAAAAATTTTACCTTTCGTAATATTATGGAATGCAAGCGTTTTTTAAATGAAATCCATAAATGTGACAATAAATATACGTCAGTTATAATTAAAGGAAGAAAGTTATTTCAAGAAAAATTTGTGAGCGATATTCGATGTGAACTATCAATACTATTATCGGCAGGATGTTGTTGAGCTCCGTGCGTGCTCATGACGTCATTTGCGTTGTTATTCAATATTGATGCAGGAGTCATTCCCCTTTGTTTATTTTATTGTTAATTTTCATTGGACGAAATGTAGTGTAGTTGTAGTGTGTATCGGGCTGCTGTTGTCAAGCACTAGTGTGTTGTATACAGTATACCGGAAATCTTACTCGTTTTTACTCACATCACGTGACAAAATAATTGACTAAGCGACTCCCATTTTTAGTTCTTATCAAATTTCTTAAAATTGTTGTCTAAGATTCCACTCAGTCCACTGTGATTGGCGTACTTCTGGATCTAATACAAGCAGAACTATTTAAAAAAAAGAATATACTTTAGTAGTAAATAGTAGTAGAAGGAAAGTGTTTGGGATGTGAAAAATTTTCATAATATGGCGCGTTTTTGTGTTGTGTCGGAGCTTCCTCGAGACACAACTTTCATATCATTAGTTAGATAATGAATGCACCATAACTGAATTGTTCTGTTCATTTAGTAATGATGAATCCAATCGCTCAAAAGTAACCAAACTGACGTCGCCAAACGCAAAGAATGCCTCACACAATCATCACAAACACATAACTTTAACAAGAGCTTTGAGAGTATAAGATCCTTAATCACCACTTGATGACGTCTTTATTTATACCACATCAATGTAAGACTTTTTAGTTAAAGTCATATTAAGTTATAGTGTACTGCGAGTTTGTGTAAATTATTTTTGTCAAGAAGTTCGTTTCTCTGCCCAAGTAAGAGTTTAAAAAAAAATAAAAATAATTGATTTCTTGAAAGAGACTGTGGGGGAAAAAAACAGTTGTTAACTTAGAGCCCAGTTTTCTATAGTATGATTTTTAAAGTCATAAAGGAACTTCCCTAAAAGTACGAATAGAAAAGTTAAGGCGCAGCGTGCCTCGAGCCTTGCTCGTATGCTTGATCACATGTCATCAAATAGTTTCCATGTACATAGTCATCAAATAGTTTCCCTGACCTCATTTCCCATGATGGTTTCCGTCCCGATAAAAGAAGCCCTGGCATTACGTCGGATGATAATGTAAGCCCTGGCATTACGTCCGATGATAATATAAGCCCTGGCATTACGTCCGATGATAAAATAAGCCCTGGCATTACGTCCGATGATAACATAAGCCCTGGCATTACGTCCGATGATAACATAAGCCCTGGCATTACGTCCGATGATAATATAAGCCCTGGCATTACGTCCGATGATAACATAAGCCCTGGCATTACGTCCGATGATAACATAAGCCCTGGCATTACGTCCGATGATAATATATGCCCTGTCATTACGTCCGATGATAATATAAGCCCTGGCATTACGTCCGATGATAACATAAGCCCTGGCATTACGTCCGATGATAACATAAGCCCTGGCATTACGTCCGATGATAATATAAGCCCTGGCATTACGTCCGATGATAAAATAAGCCCTGGCATTACGTCCGATGATAAAATAAGTCCTGGCATTACGTCCGATGATAACATAAGCCCTGGCATTACGTCCGATGATAACATAAGCCCTGGCATTACGTCCGATGATAACATAAGCCCTGGCATTACGTCCGATGATAACATAAGTCCCGACATAAGCCCTGATGTCAACATTCGGTACATAAACGTTTACACATTTAATTTAAAATTAACATATGCTTCATCTTGAATTCAAACATTTATTCAGCAGCATAAGTTAATACAGGGGTCACTAAACTATTTTCACGGCAGGCCAGATAACGGAAAAATTACGAGCGCGGGCCGAATGATCATCCTGTACAATACTTGCAAGCAAGAACGAAAGCTCTAGGCAAAAAGACGAAAAACTAAGTTTAGTCTTCCATGTTAATCATGGCTGAGTGGCGTGCAATGTACACTAAACTAAGACAACCAACATATTTATTTACTTAAAAAGTTATCAACGAAGGTGACGTTTGCAAGCAGATAAATACATCAGACCTAGAGCGCATATATTCAAATATCACAAACTAAACATCACAAAATTTAGCGACATTTAAAAAACTGACATTTTGCGTACAAGATTTCATCAATGTTTGGTTAGGAATTGCTGCATCCAATCAAGAGAATTGTTTTCAAATGGTCTCACTTCACATACTTCATTTTTGAAAATGTTTGATCACAGACATAAGTTGTGCCAAACACTGATGCCATAACAGCGGCAAAGTTCTTCAGTTTCAGAAACTCAACATCAGGTTAGCAGCGGTAAAATCCAACAAGTTTTCCTTCTCTGTGAGTAAACATACGTTTTACCAAGCAAATTCAAGCATCGTCGGTGGGCCGGATGAACTGGCCTCGCGGGCCGAATCTGGCCCGCGTGCCGTAGTTTGGAGACCCGTGAGTTAATATGAAGAAAACCCTGCCAACGCTGACAGTCAAATTTTAATTGTATAAGTCCAATCGTTAAAGACTATTTGCACCGTGCAGGTAAATAACGTCACTTCCTTTCCTCCCACACAACTGCGTCAATTTTAACAAGCAAAGACAATAATTGAATAGTCAAACTTCGTTCAAGCTAATGGCAAGTTCGACAATTCAAATATATGTTCAACGGCTAAGTAATATGGTAATGTTTATAATTATCTCCCTTATTCTATCTTTCCTTTCATTTAAAGAAATATATAATTGTATATATTAAAAAAATAAATTGTTAACAATATCAGGGGAGCATATATTGTTTAGGAGAAGCTGTGTCAGAATTAATTTGTTGACGAGTTGACTTAAATTGTTTCTGTTTACTCCTATTAGAAGAAACTTATCAACATTTTTTTTTTTTTTTTTAATGTTGACTGCCTTTTAAATGTGATTTTTTTTATTTCTCTTACTTCAATTTTACAAACGAGATCTCGGGAATGGGGAGGAGAACCACTAAGGTGGACAAC